>JAECUM010005017.1:0-84381 GCA_016617855.1 Megalonaias nervosa
TTTTAGTTGAGTATTGCCAGCTGCATCCGATTATCAGACCAATATAAGTAAGAATTTGCGTTTACAGTGGGGGCATTTGTGTTTTACGAACAAAAATCTAGTTTTATTAGTCTTAATAGCCATTACAAGTAAATTAAATAGTTTAGTTTTATTTCGTGCATTACATGACAGCATGACAAGTAGATTATTTATTGCTGAGGCATTTGGAGCAAAGTGCCGTGCGCAAGGAAACACCACGGTAGCTGAAACATACAGGTCCGATTATAAAATTCGAAAACTCACCCTTTCGGTAACCACTGTTTAAATGCCATCTCCTATAAAATGTCTTCTTTTGATTATAAATAACTAGCATTTATTTCAAACTGGTAAGCAGCGACGTATTTTAAGCCTTTTCTTTAATATTAAGCACCGTATAATATACTCTTAAAAGAACCAAGTAGGCGAGAGAAATTATTGAACGAATTTGACTTCGCTCAAAGATATGTACATTGCGTAACGTATTCTTCAATATCTCGACAATTGCAACAAAGATTTAGTACCAGTGTTTTGTGTGCAGTAGCAGATCTTAAAACCTAGTGTCGTGTCCTTGGCATCACCTCTGTCTTTAAGAAGTCGCTGAGTCAGAGATTCGTTGACGTCACACTTTTACGTCTCTTGCGTTGACAACGACAGCGTTACTAAGGAATTTCTGTACGTTATTTCGGAGTTCAAGACACGTCAGCTTGTATGCTATTAAACCTCTTATACGTTTGCCGCTATAGTATATATATATGCTTTAGAATTCTTCCAGATCTACATCGGACGGTTGAGGTAAGTAACGATATGTTGAAAATGTCGGTTTTTGACACAATGTTTGTACATTTAACCACTTATGCAACAATTATGTTTCACACAAGAAAGGAGCAATATGTACCTGGAATTTTAGAGGGGCTTATCATGCCGTAATTCCATTGTATGGGGGCTTATGACGTCATAGTTCCATTGTATGGGGGCTTATGAGGTCATAATTCCAGTGTATGGGGGCTTATTATGCCATAATTCCATTGTATTGTGGTTAAAAGGCCATATTTACATAGTCTAAACCTAGATTTATATAATTTAAAAGGGAGTTGGCTTGCTGTACTAGGCGCTCTAATCACGCTAGCAAGTGTATATTCACCGCTCTTTGACTAGGGCTAGCGATGTCACCCTGTTATAGATCACATTTTCCTACTTGAAAGTTTTATGATCTCAACATCTATTTAAATAAAATGCCTTAGCATAGGTTGACATAAATGGATATCAATTTAGTTCATATGCTTGTCTTCTGTATAAATATATTGCGATCTTTCTTGTAATGTTACTGTGTGTAACAACTCATGTGCTCTATGTATGTATATATGTATGTATGTATGTATGTATGTATGTATGTATGTAGGTATGTATGCATGCATGTATGTATGTATGTATGTATGTATGTATGTATGTATGTATGTATGTATGTATGTATGTGTAATGAACATTACCTCCGTTACGAATTTACAATGTAATTACTAGGCATCATTTCCTAGCTGAGAGGTGTGCTTTATGTATAATATGTATAATGTATTTATCTAGGACACGTCTTTCAGTGATTGTGATTGTGTGTGATTTGGATTTTTAACGTAGCTTTAACAATTTTTCAGTCATATCGCTACGATGTCTGCAGTGTGGCAGTTTATAGTGATGTCTAGCACTGGGGCATCATGCCGCAGACATGAGGCATGATGTCCCACCCAGTCACATTATCCTGACACCAGGCCGACCAGTCCTAACACTAACCTCTTAATGCTGAGCGCCTAGCGAGGCAGCTGTTAGTACCATTTTTGTAAGTCTTTGGTATGACTCGGCCGGGGATCGAACCCACAACCTCCCGCATCCGAGGCGGACGCTCTAACCGCTAAGCCACCGGAGCGGTCCACGTCTTTCAGCGTTTATCAAGTGAGTTTTGTTACCTGCACTGTGTATTATTGCAACACGCCGACTCACGATGCTTTGACACCATGTGACAAACAGATTCGATATGTATTGCAAACTTGTATGATTATTTTGTGCATATTTTACATGTTAGTCATAGCAGTATAATGAAATTACCTTGTATCATATATAATTCAACCAGGACATGGTCAATTTATTCCATAATTCTGATGTTTTGCTGTGCACTTGCTGCCAATATATACTAATCCGCCATTTGCACTCTTTTGGTCAGCGAGCGCTATGGAATCTGATTGGCTATTGGTCACATGACCATTTTGTATAAATAGCACGGCGTACATGTAATGACGAGCTTCACTGTTATCTTGCCAGCGTTCGGAGCAGACGGCAGTAAAGCGTCGGGGGACGTTGTAACAATTTCATCCATTCTATAATGTCTCAAGCTATGTTAGATAAACATAGTCAAGTTGCAATGGTTAGTACCTAATGAAATTTCATATGCTTCTTTGACATTACGGGGAATTCCAGAATTTATTTATTATTTATGAGGTGACGTCTGCTACCGTATTGGTTGATATGATTTCAACTTCGGTGAATTATCACCGTGATTAACCTATGTAAGCGAAGGCGAGAGATCATTACAATCTATATAATCCTGGGAAACATACATATTGTTCCCCCAGGAACTGATATATAAGTAGATTAATGTTAAGTCGCTACTAAACCGTCACTCTTCACCTTCGTTAAAAGGCGAACTCGCGTTGCACCTTCACCTTACGATACTCAGCACCTTCAGGTCCTGAAGGTTAATACTTCACCTTCACCTTCGCCATATTCACCGCCACGACTTAAGCAACTCTTTATTGTAATTCCATAACGTGAATTCTATGTGATATAAATCATTACAAATATATTCTGAAATCCACTCAGAGGTGGAGAAGGTGCAATTATATTTGAAGCTCCATTGCACCTTCCCCCACGGGAGTCGATCACCTTTGTCTCCTGTGATTCTTTGGTTTACATAAGTCTGGTATTAAATCTTAAATGTTTATGTATATGTAATTTTATTCACATTCAGTAATTGCATGTTCACCTGCTCTTGTACTTAAGGTAACGTACAAATAAATACTTTCGATGTTGATTCTATTCGGTCTTGTATTATTCTTTCTAATCAAAAGCTAGACAGGAGGACCCAGCAATACTGTAGCCCGGATACGGCATTACATATGTATGTATGTATGTATGTATGTATGTATGTATGTATGTATGTATGTATGTATGTATGTATGTATGTTTCTAGAAATGCATGTATGTATGTATGTTTCTAGAAAATGTAGTAGTAAGGGAATATGAAGTTTCTGGCGCAGAGACCTCTTTCCACCCTCTCCCCACCCTCCAAACAAATATAAATTACCATCTCGGAGACCCTAAAATTTCCACCCCAAACGATTTTTCACAAAACCAAACAGAGGTTTCTGGCGCAGGGACCCCTCACCACCCTCCAAACAAATATAAATTACCATCTCGGAGACCCTAAAATTCCCACCACAAACGATTTTCCCAAAATCCTAGCGCAGATATAATCCTAGACTTTTACCCTGAAATTTTCAAACATTATTTATATTGTTCACACAAAATTTCATACATTATCATACTTTTTATGATAATCTTTTTCATATCTACCGACTCTCATTGGTAGAATATCTGTTAACATACTGTCAATAGTACGAAACTCACGTATTAAATCATCCATATCATATTTTATACTCCGCAAGTAAGATCGTATCTGATCAAGTAATTTTTTGTAAGTTATACTAGCTGTTTTGCAGGAATTTTTTTTGGTTACAAGTCGAGGTTCAATCTTTTTACACGCAGTTGTAAGAGAAACACCAATGCCTGATATTATTAACAAAAACCGGTTTAATGATGCACCACTCGAAATTATACCAGATCCGGTCAATAACAACGGTAAATATGATATTACTCGAAGTATTTTGGTATAGTATTTGTAACATTTTTTCACGCACCAAAGTTTTTTTATGATAAAATTTGTAATATTGCATTAGCGCGTCAACATCTTGTTTTGGAATTTCTTTTGAAATGTGATTGAAATCAAATGTATATTTTTTCATTATATAATATTAGTTTACAACAATGCTGGTTCCTGGTTTGATTAAGTAATTATTTGTGGTGTTTCAGCTATAAATTCCAAACACCACCAATAAGACGTTGCGGTTATTGTTTGATCATCTGCTTCCAGTAAAAATATTTCTTCAGCATTTTTATTTAACACTATAGATACAACTCCAGAGAAAGCATCGGTTGAATGACGCCACGGAAATGTTGTAGTATAAATTTTAAACTTTGCAGAGATAAAGATAGACAGTCTATACACACCAGTAACTTCTGCGGTATATTTGATAGTGTTATTTTGCTGTGACCATGTTGCTAATCCTGATGCTACTATGTACACGATATTTTTAATTTGTACGTGTGGAATTTTAATTAGATTAGATTTTTGAACAATATTAGGTATTCCACTAACAATATCGTTGAGTTTCATGTTAACGTCGGCTAGTTTTATGTCAACGGTTGGATGTTCCCCAAAAAATTCTTTTAAAGGCTTGTTTATATTTCTACGAAAATTTAAGAACGTTTCTACGTGTCTAGAAAAAGTAGCACTGAGTGTAGTCATTTCATTATTAATTGTTGTTAATAACGTCTTCACATCATCGACATACTTTTTCGTTGCAGCATCAAAATCAGATTCTGGTGTTCTAAGATTATTAATACCGTTATTGTTCATGTTGAGAAATGCACGCATTATACCGCCGTTGACTAATACATACTTAGATTCTTGATCATCGACATATTTTTTTGTTGCGGCGTCTGTATCTGAGGCTGGGTTTCCAAGGTCTATAATTTTATTTTGATTCATAATAATGTGACCCGTGAACGAATCGCCAGCTTTTTTTGACATAATCATTAATTGACCTACCGGAATCTTGTATTTTACCTTGATTATTGAAAGTAATAATATTATTAACAACCGCGGTAGGAATTCTCACAAGTACATCTGACAGTTGTACATTACTCGTCTTTAATCGTCCTTGTTTATCCTGGAAAACAACGACTTCATTTTGATCCACACTTGTGACATTTAATAAATTATCAATCTCATTTCTTAGTTGACCAAGAGTTGCGTATCTCGATAAATCACCTTGCTGAGCTTCAGCTGACGAATCTATCAATAATGTTCCAAATTTTGTATAGTAGCTCATTATACCTGTCGTCCTACACAAAATTGTCAACGATAGTCGGTTTAATATAACATAAAATTATATAACAACAATGGCAAAGATATTAAATTTTGATACCGAACGATTAATTCATCATAAACATAACAATGAACTTCCAGATTGTCATTATCTTATTGTCGGTCGCACAGGATCGGGTAAAACAAATTTGCTATTAAACCTTTTGCTCAACAATAACTTCAACTATGATAAGGTGTATATTTACACAATTAATCCCCAACAGGACAAATACGAATTACTGAGCGAGTACAACGATAAACTTCGTGATGAACTTAACGCTGGCGATGATATCTTTTTGATAAGACAACCAGAAGAACTAATTCCAGTTAACGAACTTGATTCGTATGAACATAAAATAATTGTATTTGACGATATTCCGTTAAACAATGAGGAGATGAACAAGATTAGATCTTATTTTTCATTATCGCGTAATAAATGATGTAATTCTGTTTATCTCGCTCAAGGTTTTTATAACGTCGATAGATTTATCAGACGAAATACTGGTTGTTTCATATTATTTCCCGGACTGGATAATGTTGATGTTAGAAATATCGCAAACGAACAATGCGGTGACGTAACGAAAGATAAATTTATCGAATTATATCATCAAGCAACCAAAGACAAATACAATTTCTTTTTATTTGATAAGCTAGCGCGTGATCCAGCTAAAATGTTTCGTTGTTGCCTCGACACGTTTTTATAATCTAATTTTGTAAAGTGTATATAAAATAATGGACGAGCATCAACAAAGAATCGAATTATTGAAGAAATTTATTGAAACTCAAGCAGCTTTTCAGAAAAAAGTGGAAGAAGTTCGGCGTGGACAAGTTCAAGCAGAATAAGAAACTGTTAAACTTTTCAAACCTGTTACTGAAGCAGTGCTTGGCAAGCAACCGGAAATATCAATATTATCTGCAGATGAGCTTGAAAAATTGAAAGAAAAAGGTTTGTTAGGTTTACTTGGAGACAGATCGAAAGAAGAAAATAAAAAAATTGCAGAAGAACTTGTAAGAAACATTGCTGATCCTGCTGTACGACAGGCCGAATTTGACATACTAATAAATAATCCTCTTGCGCTTCAGCACGCTATTACAAGAATGACTGTTAATCCAACTGAGATAAAGAAGATGATAGAAGGTGTTTCGGGGCAACAAAAAATGATCCAAGAAAGTATGATAAAAATAATACCTGTTGGAGAATCTATAATTTTTTTTACAGAAAACAAGCTAGATCAAAAATAAATGATAGTGAGTACAACGAATTTATTGAAAAATATTTGGCAAGAGAAAATCTAAAAAATCTTGAAAACATTAGAAATTGGTCAGAGGATGATTACGAAAAACTGACAATTATTTTACAAAAAGTATATTATGATTTTTTAAAAGCTGATGAAGAAATTAAAAATGTTAAAGAAATAAAAGAAGTATTACCTCTGGTAGACATAATAAGAGAAGGAATTATTGCCGAGACTTTATATAAAACAGCAAATCAATATCGAAATAAACCAGGAGGTTATGGTAAAGGTTGGAATTTTAAAAGACTATTAAACAAATATGAAAACGAACGAAATAAAACATTACCAGAGGAAACCACTGGATCTGGAGTTAAAGTGTTTACATCAAACGCAGAAATAGTCGATCGACTAATGTTGTTGATATCATCAAAAGAAGCTGGTAATAAAAGTGTAGAGATCGATAATGAAATTGTGGATATACTAGATCATCTAAGATCGAGCGGATTGCTAACATCGTCCGAGTATGAAATTTTTCATAACGATCTTATCTAAAATATTATTATAAATGTCACTAACATCAACAACATTATTACTTGATTCCTCGCAGACAACAGGAAACAGCGCAAACTTTTTTGTTTATTACAATCCACCAATAGAACTTTATCTTGAAAAACAGTATGAGATTGGACTAATTTCCTGCACAGCATGGAATTCTATGGCTAACGTAAAAACTGGAGTAAATGATGAGATTGCAATTATTTCAATAAGAGACACGCAATGGAAAACATTTAAAATTCCACAAGGAGCTTATAATATTACTGATCTAAACAGAGTGATAAAAGAACTTATGCAAAAAGAGAAGATGAAATCTGATAATTTCGAGTTAGCAGCAAATTATAACACGTTACGAGCTAGAATGACAATAAAAAATATATCAGTTAGTTTTATATCACCAAGAAGTATCGCACCACTGATAGGATTTGAGCAAAAAGCGTATTATTTAAATCCTAATGAACCTATTACGTATGACGGTGAACTGCCTTAAATATAACTGACGTAAATACAATATTAGTAAATTGCTCTATTGCTTCTGGATCTTACTCAGCCCAGGGCAGTAAAGGACAAACAATTTACAGTTTCTCGCCAGATGTTCCACCAGGATCGATCATGCAAATTAATCCACGTCAGATTATCTATTATCCGATTAATCTCGAAAATCAAATAACAAGTATAACAATGCAATTAACCGATCAATCAGGTAGACAAATAGATCTCAACAACGAAATTGTCACGTACTATTTACACTTACGCACTGTAGCATGATCAATTTTGTGAGCTTATATTTTATAGACAAAGATGAGAAAAAAAAAGTTTATAGAAGAAAAATCGTAGGCGGATTTTTTGGAAACATATTTACTAAAATTATAGAAAATGTCCCAGGAATTGCTCGTAAAGTAGCACCAATTGCACTTGACGCAGGTAAAGCTTTTGCGACAGGTGCAGCTTCTTCGGCGGGCACTGCAGTAGGACAAAAGATCGCTGATAAGATTAGAAGACCTTCAACAACAGAAATAAAACGAGCAATATTAGATATTGCGCCAACAGAAGAAACAAAACGAGCTATGATAGCTACAACAAAAAAATTATTATCACCACGTGGTGAAGAAATAGTACGTAAACTTGTAAAGAAAACAAAGCCGATGACTCTTGCTGCTTTTTAATTTTGTGTAACGATTATAAATAAAATGTCAGCTAAAAATTATCTCGATCTTGCTGAAGAATATGATACTGACGATGCTGCGACGGAGTTCGAATACGTCGAGTATTTGGATGAAAACTCAAACGAACCAAATAAAACCGGTGTCAGAACTTTTAACACAAGAGATGAGGATACGTTTCTACTTCCACATAAGGCAGTGTTAGAAGTGCGTGGTCAAATATTAACTGTGATAGGTGGTGATATTGCAGCTGGTGCAGAAATTGCGCTTGTCAATAACGGTTGGAGCTTATTTAAAAGTGCACGATACCAACTGGCCAATCAAACCGTAGAAGATATTTCAATGCACTTGCCAATAGCAAGTACAATACTAAACATCGTTTCGTTTAGCGATGATTATTCTAGATCAGTTGCCACAAACACGATGGGGTTTAAAGATACCTCGTTAGGGACAACTACCTCTGGTGAGTTTATTTCAAGTGGTGCTTTTGCACACGGAGCTGATGCCGCCGCAGATGTTGTAATTGTAAGAAATTTTCTTATTGCTAATGCTGCTAATTTTGGTATAGCCGCACAAGCTGCAGCCGCTAACGTAGACGCTACAAGAGTTTCACTTACTGCTGCTTGTAATAATCTTGGTATAACTCCGCCAGGTGCAGCCGCAGATGGTGTTGCGATGTTAAATTTAATAAACGGTGTTATTAGTGCACGTAACAGAAGATACAACGACGGTTATGCCAAACGAAAAGCATTTGCTGCAGAATCTAAACAAATAATGATGATGCTTCCGTTAAGTACAATCTTCGGATTCTGCCGTGAATATAAGAAAGTTTTTCGCGGAATAAAACATACGCTTATTTTAGATCGAGCTGATCGAAACGATTGTATAATGCATGCCGATGGGGTGGCTGAAGGACAGTTTGCTATTACAAAATTAGCGCTGTGGATGCCACGGGTTGTCCCTTCTGTGGCTAAAACGATGGAACTCGAATCATTATTGACCGCTTAAACAAAAAAGATACACTTCCAGCAAAACAAGATTTATCAAACAGCGATTCCTAACACAACCGATTACACATGGCGTGTGACAACTACAGCTAGCGAACAACTGCCTCGACATTTGTTCGTCGTATTTCAACGACAGATACGTCGTAATGATCAAGAAATGAAAAACTCCGTATTTGATAACCCTGATGTCAGACGAATATTTGTTAGAGTAAATTCTAAACAATATCCCGAACGTGCAATCAAATGCAATTTTGCTGACGATGAAACAAAAACATATTTCGACCGTATATGTATCTTATGGAAGCAATACAAAAATATCAAGACTCGGACAGTGGATCTCAAATATCAGTAGAAGTTTCGATCGCTCTATCCCATCTTTTATTTCGACATATCGAAACATTCCGAACGAGCTATCGGATCAACTGCTGACATTGAGGTCACCTGGACACTTGGCACACTGCCAGCCGAACAGTATAACGTATATGCACTAGTTGTCAGTGATAGATTCTTGACCATCGACGCGACCAAAGGAAGAATGACTGTACAAGTTTAATCTAACAACCTTGATATCAAATAATGAAAACCAAGTACACAACTCGAGAAATATACCTAACATCCGGCCAAGTTGAAAAATTATCAGCAGCTGTTGCTAAACGCAGCTCTGTTTCTTTGATGATATCCCCGGAGACTTCGAACAAAACTGCGGTGAAAGTAATGCTAACGCAACAACAAATCAATAAACTCGATAAGGGAAAACCCTTTGTCCTTAAACTATCTGTTTCACAAATAACAGCAATGTCAAAACAAGGTGGATTTTTTGGACCGGCACTTTCTGTGATAGCTAGCACAATACTACCGAAAATTTTGCCAGTACTTGGTACATTAGGACTAGCAGCTGCGTCAGGGGCAGTATCTGGCGCAACGATAAAAGCAGTTGAAGGTCGTGGAATCAAACAAATCTGTCGTTAACGACTCACGTCGTCGACTTTGTCACTCAGTTTTGTGTAACAATATAAAATAAATGCCACAACGGAAAACAAAATCGTCGATAAAAAAGAAAACAACAAAACGCAATCGAACAAAACAAGGAGGATTTATTCCAATAGCTCCTCTGTTAGCGGGATTAGCGGGAAGTCTTCTTCCAAACCTATTAGGGATAGGACGTGGAATGACTCTACCAGGGACCAGACGCTATTGAGCAATTTTGATATCATCGAAAAATTGAATGACGTTGTCGGATTTCGCGGAGTATTTTCTAAGGACGAACTCGATGACGTACCAGCAGGTGGTTCGTGCGTTGTAAATATAGAAAACTTCAATGATGGCTCCGGCACTCATTGGGTTGCTGTCCATGGTAATAATTATTTTGATTCGTTTGGACTTCCTCCGAGTGATCTTATAAAAAGATATATTTTTAAAAAATTTAAAAAAATAAATTATTCGTCTAATCAACTACAGCCGATTGGAACATCAGCTTGCGGTTATTATTGTATAATGTTTGTCCGACAGATGTCCCGGAGTGAGAACTCTGGAGATCCTAATTTTTTAAAGTTTATTTTACAGTTTGACAAGCAACCTTCTCACGCAAACGATGATATTGCAATTAATTTTGTAAAGCCATCTAAAGCTTGCAATTAATTTTATCTAAACTTGTAAGTATATACAATGTCAACATACTGTCTCAAATGTAAAACTAAAACAGAAAATAAGGATGAGACGACAGAAAAAACAAAAAATAATAGAATGATGTTAAAAAGTATTTGTGTTATTTGTGGCAGAAAGAAAAGTATGTTTTTGAAATTGACAACTGGAGCTGGAATGTGTCCCGACAGAGTTATCTTGATTGATGATTAATCTTATGAAACATAATAAAATAAAATGAAATGCAACTGTGATTGTGACAAAGATCTTTGTATCGAACAAGAAAAAATCGTCACATACTGTCAATCATGCAATCGCCGTGAGGTAATTGGCAGCGGAATCGACATTCACAAAATTATTGGCAAATTACCAAAACCAAAAGGAGGCTGGACATTTGCCAGGCCATAAATATACTGGACCTTATAATCCTCTCGATAAACAACTAGATGAAAATGATAATCCGCTGCCAGGACAAGAACCTTACAATCAAGTTGATGCAATAGCAATGCGCCACGATATCTGTTACCGGGACAACGAGCAAGATAAGGCTGGTTGTGATAAAGTAATGTTAGATGAATTTCGTGATATGGAGCCTACAAATCTACGAGAACGGTTTGATAGAAGGCTGGTACAAGGTTTTATTGGAACAAAATATAAAATCGGACTCGGAAAGGAATTATACGATGATCTCGCAGCCGAACTACACAAACCTAAAAAAAAAAGTTTACGCGACGTAAAGTTGTCGCAAATGCCGTTGACGATATCTGGGCGATAGATTTAGTAGATGTGTCAAATCTAGCTCAGTTTAACGTTGGAGCTGACGGCTCTCCAAAGAAATATTTGTTTAACGTTGTAGATGTTTTTAGTAAATATGCTTTTAGTGTTCCAGTTTCGGATAAAACAGGAACGTCGATAACTGATGCATTAAAACAAATAATAACAAGTACAGAAAGAAAACCGAACAAAATCTGGACCGATCATGGAGCAGAATTTTTTAATAAAAAGTTCGAGCAGTTTTTAGAACAAAATAACATAAAAAAATCTGTTACAGGAAATCAGGGAAAAAGTGTCGTAGTAGAGCGATTTAATCGCACGCTAAACGAAAAAATACATAAGTATCTGACAGCTAAAATTACAAACAGGTATATTGATGATCTTCCGCAGATAGTTGACGAATATAATAACACGAAACATCGAACTATCAAAATGTCGCTAAATGACGCAATTAAAAATCCGATATTAGCAAATGAAAACATGTACCGCAAACATAAATTTAAAGGGGGTGATAAAGTTAGAATCTCTTTGACTAAAAAAACATTTGAAAAAGGATTTACTCCAAACTGGACTGAAGAAGTGTTTGTAATTGATAAAGTACTTTTAACAATACCTGTAACATACGCGTTAAAAGATCTGGCAGGTGAGCCGATCATTGGTAGTTTTTACGAACAAGAACTACAGAAAACTGAACAAGATGTTTTTGTCATCGAAAAAGTGATTAGGAAAAAAGGCAATAAAAGTTTAGTTAAGTGGCTCGGGTATAGCGATAAATTTAATAGTTGGATACCAACCAAACAAATTACGAAATAATGTTTTTGTAGATTTCCTCGTACTTACGTTTGATAGATTTACATTTTACTGGTCTACATAACGATATTAGATACTGCCTGCGATCGTCAGAGATCGTCATCAAATTAAAAATTTTGACAAATATGCAATCAAATTTTATATTTTTCTGTCTGCCTGGAATTTTGATGTTTAAAAAGGGTTTGATAAGCTGCCAAAATATTTGTTGTTCGGCAACAGTAAAATTAAATTTTATTATTTTTTTGGCAATGTGATACTTAACATTATATCTTCCAGTTGTCGGTCTGCTGTAATTTTTCTGTCAACGACGGTGACTATTTCATCATCATCGTCAGATTCGTTGTTGTACAAACTATCATCTTCGCTATAACTAGCAGATTTGTCTATTATATTGTTAGAGATTGTAATATTGTCTGCGACTGTGTTGTTGGTAATTGTGTCTCTAGAGATGAAATCTCTTGCGATTGTATCTTCCGCATATATTTCAGCAAGTCGTTTCATCAGATCCATATTATAATATACTTTTATCTAATTTGTTGTTATAAGATGACTGACGAGGTAAAATATCATCAAAAGGTTAATATATTAAATTACACGGAACTAGCCGAAGCGGTAAGAAAATGTCTGTCAGGTTATAGTGCATATTCCGTTGACGTTATTGTTACGCAAGGTGATTCTCATAAAAGATTACTAACAGCAGCAGAAAAAAAATAAACTTAATGAAAATGCTTTTATAACATTAAAATTTGATCGCGATGATATTATGGCATTTGCACATAGCTGTCTTACTAAGACAGAATTACGAAATATTATTAATCATCATATCTAAAAACAATCCTGGCATCGTATTCACTTGAAAAAGCTGATCCTGTTACTCTATCAGCAACAAATTTTACTACCCCAGGATTTATCTTATAGTGTTTAGCCGCAGCTGAAATCGATTTAAATTTGATCTCCTCATCTGTTTTGAGATTCAACAAAACAACAGGTTTTGCCGGATATCTAAAATTAATACCAACACCTCGTCCTTTTCTTACATTTTCCTGCTGGGTAACTATTTCCAAATTTTCTATTCGATTATCAGTTTTTACGTTATTGATGTGATTAATCACAAGACCATCGGGTATAGGTCCGTTAAACGTCTCGTAAACAAAACGATGAGATTGATAATGAACTCGATCTGTTAGTGTTCCTCTGATACCTACTACGAGATACCCCATGTTATTCATGGTACCAACAACATTTTTAGTTTTTCTATTTCTAATAATACCGCAATCGTTAGCCTCGTATAAATCAAAGACCGGGTGCGGCTGAAACTCGTTTTGTAAAGATAAGTTTTCGATATTGTCATCAGTAATCGAGCCATTTACTCGATAGACTCGCTGCCCTTCTGGAATATCCTCGCAGAACAAAGTATAAATAAAATCTTTTCGAAACATTTCAATTCTCTCGGTATTATCACCTTTGACGCTGATCTTATAGCCTGCTGGCGTTGCTTCACCCATCGGATGTTTGTACTGGACACTTATCACCGACCCTAATGCATTTCCAGCGTATAGGTTATACTTCGGATGAACGTAATAATACTCTTGCTCGTTTGCGCTTGTCAGATTTTGTGTCATTATATTATAATGATTTTATATCTCTAATTGTTTGTTCAGCTGGCGCGTGGTGAGTTATCGATCGAACAATCAATTAAACATATAATATTACACTATAGTATAGCGATGCTGAAATTGCGAGATATAGCCAAGAAGAGTCTTATGGGAGAACCTGAAAAAATAGCGACTGCCTTTACAGGTTTTGACAACAGTTATCGGTTCGATAAACAAATCGTACTGGTAAATTTTACTGCAACAAATCTTTACCACCTGCTAGAGCCAACTGTAAAACGTGAACTTGAAAAACATAATAGCATAAGGCTATTGGTGCAATATCATATTGTATTTTCAAAGCTCCTTGTGACAGAGGGATCAACTGACAAGGAAATTGCAGACCCTTACATTAATGCAAAATCACGGCGTGTTTTGATTGGGACTGATCTTTTATCACTAGCTAATGAAATACACCAAGAAATTTGGAAAAAGATAGAAGAATTTACCGAATTGGGTTCGGGTTGGAAGTTTGAAATGATCAAAGAAATTTTATTTCACACAATAAAATATAACGTATTACGCGGTAGTTCGTATATTGATTTGCCACCAAAAATAAAAAATAAAAAATGTTGTATAAATGTAAAGAACGTCGATAACAGATGTTTCCAATGGGCTATTCTTTCTGCGCTATTTCCAGCAGAAAAAGACGCTAATCGTGTTGACAAGTATATTAGTCACGTGTCAAAATTAAATTTTAAAGACATTGACTTTCCAGTTGTAGAAAATCAAATACCAAAGTTTGAAAAGCAAAATAATGTTTCGATCAACGTTTTCGGACTAGATGAAAAAGAAAACGTCTATCCTAGATATATTTCAGAAAAAGCTTCACAATCGACAATAAACTTGCTGTTTTATAAAAATCATTACGTTTGGATTAAAAACTTTAGTGAACTAGTTGGCAGACAGTATAGTAAATATAAAAAAAAAAAGTTCTTCTGTTATCGCTGTTTGCACGGTTGTACAGACAATGAAACATTACAAAAGCATTTGCAGTACTGTAGTGACGTACAACGAATACCAATGCCATCCAAAGAAAATAGTGTGTTACAGTTTGTCCATCACAATCACAAACTAAAAATTCCTTTCGTCATATACGCCGATTTCGAATGCTTACTTCAGCCTGTACTTGGCGTAGAAAATAATCCTAACCAATCGAGCACAAGGAAATCTAAAAACCATGTTCCATGCGGAGTAGCGTATAAGATAGTCTGTTGTGTTGATTCGAGATTATCTAAACCAATCAAATTATATCGCGGTAATAATCCAGCTGTCTGGCTTCTCAAGCAGTTAATTAGCGAAGTTGATAATATATTTAATCGTTTGAAAAGAGTAACTCCAATGATAAAACTGACATCTCAACAAGAATCTGATCACGAGCAAGCGGAATTTTGTTATATTTGTGAAAAAGCTTTTGATGATAACAAGAAAGTACGTGACCATTGCCATCTAACAGGACAGTATCGTGGAGCGGCTCATGATCAATGTAATTTAAAATTTTATGCTCCAGATTTTATTCCAGTTGTTCTTCACAACTTCCGAGGATATGATAGCCACATTATCGTAGAAGCTTTTGGTGATCCTGACGTAAAATCTCGTTTAAAACTCGATAACGTAATCAAATGCATTCCAAATAATTTTGAAAAGTATATGTCAGTTACGCTAGTTAAGTTGCGTTTTATTGACAGCCTACAGTTTATGGCGGCATCATTGGATGAGCTAGTAAAAGGTTGTAGCGAGTTTGATAACCTAAGAGATTGTTTTGGAGATAAATTTAATCTACTGACTAAAAAAGGAATATTTCCGTACGAGTATCTCGATGATTGGAGTAAATTTGATGAAACCTCGCTACCTGACAAGGACAAATTTTACTCACAACTGAAAAATGAAAATATAACCGATGACGAGTATAAGTACGTGAAACAGATGTCATTATCAAACGTGGATTGAGCAATTTTGATGATAAACGATATTGTGAAAACGGAGTAGATACATTTGCACTTGAGTATTGTCATGATGATAGATCTATACTCGATATTATATTCGATGACTAAGGTATTAAATTTTATCTAAACTTTAGAAATAATGTTTGAAAATTTGACAGTGGCAAATAGCTATAATAGCAAGATCAAATATCTAATGATGGACGGCAAACAATTGACAGTTGAAATTAATAATGAAACATCAGGTATATGTTTTACCGCAGTTCGTGACAAGCTAAAACTTTCTCTTACCAGATTTGATGGCAGCGAGTATTTCAATTACCTCGAACAATTGAGCCAGAAGTTGTTAGCGGAATTTAAAAACCTTCACAATCCGATCAGCCAACAAAAATATACTAAACTTACAATCGATCTTGATCGATCAAAAGTATATTTTATCAACAAAAAATATCCTCTTAACAAATCGCAAATAAAAGATTTATTTGGGTCTCGTCGCTGTGTGAGCGGTAAAGTAAAGTTTAGTCTCTACCATCGCGACGATGAAATATTTCTAATATCAACAGTTGAAACATTGATAATTGGTAATGAGGTATAAATAATGTTTGAAAATTTCAGTGTAAAAGTCTAGGATTATATCTGCGCTAGGATTTTGGGAAAATCGTTTGGGGTGGGGATTTTAGGGTCTCCGAGATGGTAATTTATATTTGTTTGGAGGGTGGTGAGAGGTCCCTGCGCCAGAAACCTCTTTCGGTTTTGTGAAAAAATCGTTTGGGGTGGAAATTTTAGGGTCTCCGAGAGGGTAATTTATATTTGTTTGGAGGGTGGGGAGAGGGTGGAAAGAGGTCTCTGCGCCAGAAACCTCACATTCCCTTACTACTAATGTTCATGTGTACAGTTTTGTTTTCAATTGGACAAATTTTAATACAGGATGCTCCAAGGTTATAATCGTTGCGCTGTCGGTATAAGTATTCTCCCTTGATTATGCTTATCTCCAATGATTGTTGCTTATAAACTCGTTTGTTCCATAGACTAAAATATTTTGACGTTTTGTTCGTTATTGAAACTAAATTTTGAAAGAGTTACCGAGTGTTAGGTTGTTTTCTGGTGTTTTCCTCATATAGTTTTTGAGAATAAGTTCCTTGGAGAGACAAAACATAAGTACATTCATTGGGGGTTTGTAGCATACATACGCCTCTTGCAAGCTATGCTTAAGTATACTGGTTCCCACTATAATCGTACATACGACCCTTGCAAGCTATCATTTAGTATAATGGTTCCCACTATAATCGTACATACGACGCTTGCAAGCTATCATTAAGTATAATGGTTCCCACTATAATCAATCATACGACGCTTGCAAGCTATCACTAAGTATACTAGTTGCTATTACAATGACCTGGTGGGAAGATTAGTCTCACTGACCAGATTTTCGCTTGCCTTCGTGAGACCTTCGCTCATAGCCATACGACGTTCTGATTTTTTCTAACGCCATAATGAGGCATTCCCAGAACTAGAAACTCTGTTTGGCAAGTCATGCGAATTGGTGCCTTAAGTCATTGTTATGATAAGTATTTCACTGCGCATTTGCATTTTTATTGGCTGATTGAGACACACAATGGCAGTGGTGATAAATAATAGGCTAGGGATTGATGTCTTAGAAGTTTGGCAAAAGCACCTCCTATCGGTAACGCAAACATTTTATCAAATCATCGTATGGCGAAGCTCTCACTGAGTCATGCAAGTATGGTTGAACTAGAAAATGGGAAAAGCTACCTCCCCTATCCAAACCAAGCATGGTTGAACTAGAAACCGGGAAAAGCT
Source organism: Megalonaias nervosa (assembly GCA_016617855.1). Taxonomy (NCBI): domain Eukaryota; kingdom Metazoa; phylum Mollusca; class Bivalvia; order Unionida; family Unionidae; genus Megalonaias; species Megalonaias nervosa. Next base: position 17,871 of record JAECUM010005017.1, read on the forward strand.
ACCTCACCTATCCAAGCCCTTCTTCAAATTAACCTATCAATTATTAGAGTCTTCGAATTCGGTCATGGATCGCTATAGTTGAAATTGCCTCAAAGTCGCACCGCCCCGTCCGGCCACGCACCCACCCCGCCCCCCTTGGCGCTCTTTTTTTTCTTATAGCAGCATAATGCAGCACCAATTTTTAGTCATCTTTATGGAAGGAAACATGGGTAAACGAACGACAATTAAATCAATATTGATATATACACACTTCTTTTCTACGCCAGGTTCTGTAAAACGAGCAAGGAAAAAGAAATACGGCTTCGTTTTGAGGAACTCCTTCTGAACACTTAGCTCAAGCAAGCAGATGCTAAAAGCTAATTCCGCAAAAGTGAGGTAAGTCTTTATCCACTTTATAATAATAAGGAGTCATGAATACTAGTTCGTAGAGGTTAGCAATATAACTTGGGGCGAATGGGATGGCGGGGCTATCTATGGTTAGTTATGTGTTTAAATGCCCTTAAATTCCAACCAATCAACATTATTTGCGTGTGGAATATTGGGCATTCATGCGTGCTTACTGTTTTGTGATTTTTCTCGCAACCTCAGACAAATTGCAAAATCTTCGCTCGCAAAACTGAACGTACGAATCAGAAAATTGTAGAAATTCACAATTTGACTACGCACTTTTAAAGGCAATAATTTGTAAGCATTTATCAAGATGAATATTACACATAATATGTTTGACTGTCCGTTTGCCTTTCTTTTATATTTACAACCTATCCTTTATAGTTCAAATTTCATTTGATCTGCCTTTAACGTCTATTTCTTCGTACCAGTACGTTTTGTTTTAATCTCTCTGTTAGTTTCTTTTTCTTATATATATATATATATATATATATATATATATATATATATATATATATATATATATATATATATATATATATATATATATATATAATGGCCATGCAGTCTGACTGTGAATATCTGCATATCTTTTCAATTTTATGCTTATTTCTCTGTATGTTGGATGATCTGAATAGCTGCAAATAGACACAATGATCTGGTTCTTATGCAGATGGACAAAACTAACCTACGAAGTCGATCAAGTCTAATGTTAGTTACGACGGAAACATGTACAAAAATCAAGAGTTCAGCTTGACAGTGAGTTTCAATCTTGAAATTGGAAACACCGATGGGCTGGTTGTTAACGATGACGAAGGCTGGCTCTCGGCGACTAAGTGTACCACCGCTTGCTCATGACAAAATCAATAGCATTCATGTCCGTTAGTCGAGCGACCTATTGCCCATTGACTAAACTTTGTTTACACAATTCTGTCTTTTCGTTCACATACCTCACAGAGAGTTATGTTATGCTGGGTCTTGAATTACTGGATTTTCCAAGAGCAATAAGTTTGGTAATTCGTTGGAGTGGAATACCAGAAATAGTCAGTGTTAAATGACACTATTATGGTCAAGAAATCTGAGCTAATTTGAGACGTATGCTTGATCTAGTAGCAAATATGGCCGCTACTCATTCAGACGAACAGATTTAAAATCCCACAATGTGAACCTACTTTCGTTCTTCTTTCTCACGTGCGGTTGTACTTTGAAACAGGAATATACACAGAACACAGTAAAACATAAACAGTAAACAGCTGACATTATCGCGCTGGATACATTAAAATAGTCGATACTTCAATCTCTTTTATAGTCATAGTGCTAGCCAGTATGTTGGAACATACACTAAAGTAATCGTTTGCTTGTCACGAGTGAATAACGAATATGTAACGGATATCAGCATTACTGAATACAAATCAGGGATGCAGGGACTGAATCTATCGTGCTATTTTGCAAGATATGTGGGTTGCTACTTTATTATTCTGGATGAAGACAACAAGGTCCAAACATATTTGGAAGCGATCACACTAGGATGGATGTCAGATGTTGGATGTAAGAGGCTGTCTGAAGAATGGGTATTTGAGCATCTATCACTGTTTCATTGTGGAACAAAAATATTGATGTTCATGCGAGAGCAGTTGGCAAAGCCTCAGACGGAACTGTGCCAATGACTATTGTATCCGACTAAAGATGTAATAATGTTGCATCCTGATGTTTGGGGCACTGAAGCCAGTGCAACGTTATCGACAAATTATGTTGAGTGCTCCACCAAGGATTGGAACAGCAATCTAAATCCCGATTCGTTTGAGTTATTATCAAGTACAAGATTGTTGTTCCATATCAGGAGACTGACACACATGCGGATGATATGTTGAACAAGAGAATGACAGAAAAGTCAGTAAGCCCTTAGGCTGCAGCGGTATTATTGATAACCAAGAAAGGTGGAAAGAAGAGAAATTGCGTGGATTATAGAGTTCTAAATTCAAAGCGTGGCAATCGAGCAGGCTAGCCAACCTCAGAGTGCGATCGCAACCAAAAGGTCGTATTTCAATTCAAAGCAATGGCTCGTTCGCTTTATGCAACGATCAAGGACATTGGAACATCTAATGTTAGCCGTCCTAGCCAGGCTACAATATGAAGTTTGCTTGATCGATCTCCGCGACACGGTAAGGTTTGTACAACGTTCTATTGGTTGCTTGAGGGACAAATGCAGGTCTTTATCTGTCTTCTAGGAGCTGATTTGAAGTTGAAACCTGGCAAATATACGCTCTGTGCAAGAGAGGTACCGTATCTAGGTCATACCATATCAGCTACAGGAGTTGCCAACTATCCTGTAAAAGTAGATATAGAAATGGAATGGTCCCTCCAAAGATCCTTACTGTGATATGGAGATGCCCTGGGGGTTGATGTTATCATTGACGGTTCGTATATCACTGTGCTGAAATTGTATCTCCTTTGCACCAACTAACGAAAAACAATGGGGTTTTTTTCACCTGGAAGAACATCTGACAGCATGCAAAGTATTACCTAAAGCGCTTTCCTCAGCAACGGTGTCGGCTTCAGTCGTCCTTTCATACTAGATACAAATAGGAAAGGTCCTTTACTGAGAAAATGAAGATAAAAATGATGATAGAGTACGCCAGACAAGACGGAACGCCAGTATTGTGTCTTGTCGTGAGCTTTTAACCGTTGTATATTTGATTAGATATTAAAAACATATTTACGGCAACGTGTCAATTTGATCAGTAATGCCAGTTTATGAGCCTGGGAATATAGATGCATTTGGTTCTTAAGGCAGAGAGAGAGAGAGAGAGAGAGAGAGAGAGAGAGAGAGAGAGAGAGAGAATGAGGAATGGTTTGCAAACACAAGCTGAATCAGCAGCGATCGGAAATAGTTAAAGATTATCACAGATAACCAATACACAATTTCAAATAATTCAAACAAAAGAAGTTTTTGTTTTTTCTCTAGGATTTTTTCAGTTGTTCTTTAGCTTTAAAAATATTCAAATGAAAGATTAGTCTATAAGTTTGCAAATGTTGTGAGAAGCCAAACTGGTCTAGCTATCTGTTATTGAAATGCTATGCTCATTTTTCGCCTTTTCGTTTGTCTGCATTCTACAGCTGTACTGTTCGACTGTGGATTAGGATAGAATATAAGGATCATCTTCTTGGAATCCTAAAAAAGCTAGCCTAGGCCAAAAGTGGGTTTAGAGAGTTTTATTTTGTCGACTTTGCGCATGTCGCTGTTGTATCAACCAATACTTTAGTTTTCGAGAGTTCTTACAAAAATTATTCACAATAATCATTCTATGTCAAAACTGTATTTTAGAAATTACAATGCTTGTATTAAACTTATGCTAGGATCGTTCACGAGTTGCTTATTTCATAATGTTGACTTATATAACTGTTTGAGCACAAAGACAAATGCCGAAAGTTCCAAGTCCTTTCGGAATGCTCCAGCAAACTTTTGAACATATTACAATTAGTATTACAAAAGGCATTACCAAATTTTGTATAAAACGTTGATAATTTAAAACATGATAATTTTAAATGAAAATATCCAGAACAGAAAAATGCAATACCACACATTTACAAACCGCTTCTGACACAAAATCAAACAGGCAAAGAGCTGGATCAGGTCTAATTATGCAAGTGTGTAAGGATTCTATTAAATGTGGCTTTAAATAAGAGTTCGATAATTTGGCAGTACTGTAAAATTGAAAAGAAGCACGAGAACTAAGAATTGTCTTATTGAACTAAACTCCGTCCCATGCACTCATTGCAGGGTGATTGTAATGTCCAGTCACTAAGATAACCTCTCTACATCCGCCATAAAATTTATCCTTTTGTAAAAGCATCACACATTTTTTTCTGAAATACTATTTGCATTAAGCTTATATGTTTTACATTCTATCTCACAGTACATATTTTTCCTTCGAGACTTTCTATTAAGGTACAAACACGCTCGTTTGAATGTTGACGATCAATATGGTTCTCTTGACTATTCCATCTCTCAACTGTTGCTCCGCTTCTATTATTTTTTCATGTTGGTAATATTGATGGTCCATCATAATTTGTCTAATAATAATGTAATCGCGTAGTATTATTGCTCGAATGGAAGATTATGTTCAGAATTATCACGTACAGGTTCTACAGGTACACGCACTTCTAGCCAGTTATCCCTTTTGCACTGGCACAACTGTTATTCATTTAGACATTCTCACCCATGCGACACAGAAATCTTGCTATTTGCTAACCTTACTTTTCTTATCTTAGTCAAGTTGTTTCAGTCTGGTTGTCTCAGCCTGGTTGTCTCAGTCATGGTGTCCACGCCCTAGGAACAACTTTGCAAGGGGGGAAATCCTTTGTTGTCTTTTTCAGTACCTGATGGAGTTGTTTGCAAATCAAACAACAACAGATATATAACGAAACGAACATCGCTCATAAAGTATCTTAAGGTCTCTCCAAGTCTGATAATACAAAATACAAATATTTTGAGACAGACAGACATATAGACGCATATGTATTCGAGCTATCTGGTAGAGCTAATAAATGCAAGCACATAACCGAAAACTCCTAAACCCATCAGAGCTGATCACATAAATAAACTGTTTGAATCCTTCCTGCAAATTATTTTGAGACAGACACATAATTGGACAGGGTAGGATGTAAAAAACAATGAATGTGAACTAACTCTACCTTTCCAGATAGGCGTCATATATCTAAAAATGTTTGGCCCTAAAAAGAAAAGTCTCGGTGATTTTTTGTGTGACCAGACCATACATTCTATCTAGCCCATGTAACTCACGTGGATGCTTCTATACCAAATGTACATTGTATTTTTACCGGCATCAGTTGGGGCAAGAAAGCTGAGTACGTTAATGAAAAGAAAAGGCTGTGAACACAGACTGGTTCAAGTTGACTTCTAAACATATCACAAACTCACCCGAGAGAAAGTAATTGTGATAGAAACTAACAGAAAACACCGTTCCAGAGAAGCGAGATATAAACATCACTGGCTACACAAATCTAAACTTTCTCAATAGCTACCGCAAAGTCGGCAGCAATCGGATGTGTGTTATGTCAAACCTGATTTCCTAAAACTTTGTCAAATAGCCCCAATCCGCCCCAATTGAACGAAACATAATGATGTAATTGCCAATGAAAACTCCTCCAGTTACCAATCAGATCGGTGTATTCGCCAATGCACACGCAATTCCACAAGACGATGCTACTGTAGCGTATCATTACTAGCAACACCTGCAGTATTTCGAGGACAGAAAATATAGATTTCCAAGAAAATCATGAATTAGAAATCTCCTCACTGTCATTACACACGTATACTGTAGAGGTGTGTACTTCTAAGGTACCATTGGCTTTATAACGTTTGATAGTTAAAACTGATGAAAGTTAAACATTATCCTTAAAAACCATATTAAGTATCTATTGTTAATTTCTTGTTATAGCCAACGATTAAGCGTTATAATACTATAATAATATCAACAGTTTTATATGTTTCTATTTTCTCATGCTCAGAACCTGTGTACTTAGGGTCGACCGGTCAACCCACTGCTCTCATTGATATATTCGTATTAATGAGCGTCGTTTACAAACAAAATTACAATTTGCTCCAAAAGCTTATGGTACAATACTTACAACACGTAACAGTTATAACAGGCTTTTCTATGTTATTTTTATTCTTTTTCTAAGAGCGGCAGATATAGAGATATTATACCGAAATAATTATTTACATTTTCATAAAAAAGTATAAGGCTGTAAGAGTTATGTAATAAACTTGAGGCATTAGTAGCACATGATCAATACTATATGCGTTGAATGCGCTAACTATATTGAAATAATGCAGGGTTATGTTATGTTAAATGGAAAACTGGGTGAGAAAAATAATATATGTTAGTGTTTGTACGGAGACAAGAAAATCCCAGTAATGGATTTACCTCTCTTGGTGCACGCCCCAACATAGCATCTATTAATCTCTATCTGAGGAATATTCAAGTCTCCGGCTATTGTGCGATCTGGTGGCCAAGCATCCCGTTTCATTTAAAGCCATACCGACTGCATCGTTTAATGATGAATTAAACTATTGTTCTCGTCGTCGTCTAATAACTGCTACATGAACATGTGCTTCCTTGCTGAATAACGGTCGAGATATTTCTTTGTCTCAGCTGAGTTAGTTATGTTTTACATATTCGTTCGAAATGTAACCAGATGAGTTCAGCGGTGCATTCCACTTCATTTTTGTGGGAGCTATTACTGAATCATTTTGCACCTAGTGGTCCAGTCAACGATTGGATATTTTCACGTGCTCGTGCGATGATTCTAACTTGCGCTCAAGTTGGTAAAGATACATCCGAGTGGTTCTTTAACAAGATTACATTTGAGAGTAAAAAAGAGTCGGGCAACATTGTTTTGAAGCAGATATTCGTGAACATGTGGAATATATTCGTCATCGATGTTAACATCTTTTGTTAGATCATCCAACACCCAATCAGTTAATTCCACTAAAACCGGCAACGATGAATAAATATGATCCAGACTGGCGCACCTTGATGTGAGGTTCAGATGAATCAAAGCCATCCTGATAGAACTGTGATTTGTTTATTCTCGTATTTGTTTTGTAGAAACATATACTTTATCTGAATATTCTTTGATGAATGCAACCGACACGCCAGCTTCTCTGATTCCACCGTTGTCAGTGAAGTCAGTCAGCACCTCTCAACTGTGTTAACATTATATGGGATTTCAGCCATTGACGTTTTGTACTTTACCAGTTCGATATTCAAAATAACATGCTCACCTTATTCAACATAAACAAAACAACTAGTAAATTCGTTCATATCTGCTTTGAAGGCATACCCGCGCATATCCATTCCTTGCCGCGTCGTCGGTCTGAGTAACGGCCATAAATAATGATATACATTTTGTATAAACGTACTTAAACGTAAAATAAATAACTGCGGTGTAGGGGGAGGGGAAACTTTCCCACAAGCGCACGCAACGCTACAGCAACAAGATTACCGCATACTGGGGCATCCAACCGAGTTTGCAATGGAAGAGTAGAATAGAACCGTGGCTGTCGTCCACCGTCCCAGGTTAAATAGTTAAGAACTTCAACTGGTGATACTTTTCCATATGATTCAAACTACAAACGATGTCGAGGTGTCACCACATATGCAACGCAATGAATGCCAGACCCTGTTGTCAAATCCGGATTGGCAATACCTGTTCAACATGTGCGTATCCCCATCGATGCAAGTTCATTTTGCATAAAGACACAACGAAAATTCTTGAATGATTTTGTCATCGAGAGTAAATAAAATTGCTTCACGACGTGACCGTCTGTGTGTTGTACCGGGTAATGAAAGGCCTCCTCCCGATAGTATTCGACTATTTTTTCCTGGTAGTCGAACGACATTCTTTTTTCTGAACCTTCCAAGTTATCCATCGATAGCCGTTTTGAAAGCCGTTCAGGACGCTGCTCCGTGAGCTCCTAACGCGGCCGCTTTTGCAAGCCGCTGCTGCTAATGACGCTGGACTCGCTTCAAGGAATGGAAATGTTCCACAATTAGCTTGTAATTTCATCAATTCTGATTTGAATAGAATTAATACCAATGCGGTGTTCTTGTGTTTGGTCGCATTAGTTTGATCTAGTTTTGTTTGGATCAATTATAAATTTTCAGAAAGGTGCTATGATGACCCTCATTCAACCACCCATACCCTCCAACAATTATGCCATTTATGAGCAATCGCTGACAAATTGATGTGGCGTCATTAATGACTTCGGGTGTCTTGTTGCCAGCATGAACTAATCCTATGAGTTTTCAATCAATCCGTGTAGTCATTAGGGTCACACAGTCCACCATGTGTGTGTGTGTGTGTGTGTGTGTGTGTGTGTGTGTGTGTGATTTTGATTGTTAATGCATCTTTTAAAAAAATTCAATATCGCTACGATGTCTGCAGTGTGGTACTTTATAGTGATGTCTAACATTGGGGCATCATGCCGCAGACATGTGGCATCATGTCCCACCCAGTCACATTATCCTAACACCAGGCAGAGCAGTCCTAACACTAGCCTCTTAATGCTGAATGCCAAGCGAGGCAGCTGCTAGTACCATTTTTACAAGTATTTGGTATGACTCGGCCGGGGTTCGAACCCACGACCACCGGCATCCGAGGTGGACGCTCTAACCACCTAGGCAATCGGAGCGGTCACAGTCCACCAAGACCTCCTCCTTGGTTTTGGTTGTTTTTCAAAATGTTCGTCTTTTTTTCTGGAGTGTACGTGAGCGTCTTTGATATTTTTGTTTATCTTTTAGAAATTCTTGTTGTTGTTGTTGTCTTCGAAATTCCTCTTCTTCTTCTTGGATATTTTTCTTGTTATGATTGCTAGGGTATTACTGGTTGAGGTACGTATAGTGTCAAATGTTCTCTTAAAGGTTTACCTTTTTCAGTTCTTCTGTCTGTAAATGTATCAAGTGTATTTTACAAAATGACTTCACTAATCGCTGGTAGCTTGTTTCTTTCCAGTACACACGCTAAATACCATTTTAGGCTATTCAATGTTCATATATTTATTATGTGTTTCTGATAGTAATTTTATTACGCACTATTCCTAGTTGCCTGATCTGTTAAGAGCGACACTTATAGGATTTGCGAAAATCGCCTGGTGAATTTCTTCTTTTTAAGTTTTGAGGCGATGTTGTCAACTGCGACTTGTACTCGGATCGAACGTTTGGTATCCTGTCAATTGCCTCTCCAATTCACCGACGTCCTCTTTGATTTCCTCAATAGCCTCTGTAAAGCGCGTAATAGTCACTGCTGTTGCTCTTGTTGCTTTCCTAATATCCTTGGAGCATTTAGCTATTTTACAAATTGGACCCGGTTCATCTTCTGTTCCCGTTAGCGCAGCTGCTTATTCAACGTGTTCTTTGGCTGTCCTTTTAATATCCTATGCACGTACCGTAATTGCTTTGGCTGGTTTAGTCAGCGGCGCAAATATTTGTTCCAAGCCCGCTGTGCGATCTTCAGGTGTAGTTTGTCGCTACTTTTATATGCCTTTGACACTTTGCCTTTGCGGAATCAGTTCCCGGTGTTCTCCGGGGGGGGGGGGGACTTTAAAGTCGTATTGCATAGTATTCTATGACCCTGGTGGAAAGGCTGAGCTTTCTCTTTTGATATTTTTATATGATTGTAATGATTGTTAAATTTCGTGTCCATACGCGCAAGATATTTTGTTCCGATCCATCTATCAAATTAATAATGAGGAAACTATACGAGTCCTTACTGATTCGCGCAAACATGTTACAAACTTCATTCCACGAGTGTTTGCAGGCACGCTAAGTCCAACGGATATTTGCAAAACTATGTTCATATTCACCACAAAATATCATCAACATGTTACACTTGTCATAGATTACTTTAGGCACGTGTGTGTATCGTTGAGTCAAATAGATCGCGTTGGTGTTTTTGTGCCGACCTCGTGAAAATATTTACGCGGGAATGATTCGGTGTTCAAGAATGATACACTGTACAATACAAGAGTATTTTCACTTGCATCTAAATCTTCAAGGATAGGTGCCTGCGGCGTATCACGTACAACCGATCCCACATCAGCTTTCGTAAAATAATATTCAACAAAGGTTGAATTTTTCTTCATCCAGCAGGGTCAATAATTTGCACGAACTGAGTTTGGAAACAAGAAATTGGTTCATTAGCACTATTTTTAACTCACTATAGCACATAGAATTTGTAAACACTACGCGAAAACGATTGGCTATTGCCAAAGGTCATTTCGGTCTACGTGTAGTTTGAATAAACAATGTTTTATTTTTAAATTTATTTCAGAGTGAGAATTTGGTTCTTAGATAGTTCCGTTCTTGCTACGTGACAAATTTCATATTTTCTATTGCGTTGTTCAAGTGTTAAGAGACCATGTTACCTATCACGCGAGAACGGGATGATATTTTAGTTGGGTTTAATACCCTTTCTGAGAGCTTTTCAGTCAGTTGTATTTTAAAACCTTGAGGGTCGGAGAGGTTTCAGTTGTTGAAGCCAGATTATTTTGAAGTTCATTTGTTTTTTGAATTTAATAATTTATTCTCTAGAAAACCAAACGAGTGTACTTTTTTTATAAAAGTTCTGGGAGAAAGAAATTCAGTGGAAATTTATTCTGGAGTTATACGGAAACATAAACTGTGATTCAATTGAGGAATTGTTGCCATTTGTACAACGACCACATCTGAAGACATCGCCTTCCATATTGGAACGTCGTCGAGATTCGAACCTGGATTTTATTAGGACTGTTTAGTGATAGGACTTGTATTTTTTCAATCTTAAGATTAAACGTTTGATTATATTCACAAACCGTAAGTCCTATTTACAATTTTTACATTGTTTTCTAGGGAAATAAATTATTTTGTTAAAATATACAAAGCTTGCTGGCTTCACTCTTTTCTCTTGTTATTTTTGTACGAGCCTGCACGTAACACTTGAGAACGGCTGAGTGTATAGAATGAAGAGAACAGTTCCAAGAACAGACCCCTGTGGACACAATTTCTGTCCTGTTGACCAAGTACGACTTGAACCACAGTAAGGCTGTATCATGAATGCCAAATACATGCTGGAGATGGTGAAGTAATATATCATGGTCTATTGTGTCAAATGCTGCAGACAAATCAAGGAGGGTGAGGACTGTAATCTTTCCACTATCCAAAGCAGAGAGGTCATTAACTACTTTCAAAAGGGTAGTTTCAGTACTGTGGCAAGGGCGATATTCAAACTGTACATTGCTAAGAAGACTGTTTGAATTCAGATGAGATACAAGTTGGGATAGAACAAATTTTTCTAATGTCGATGAGGATTAATGTGCGGGATCTAACTTGTATATGTGCATGACAGTGTTAAACAAATTCATCAGCGAATAACAACACATCAATGAGCAGATACAGATAGTGATAATCTCCTATGTTTTCGGCATCCGAAAGCCATCAAACTTTGTCTGCCTCCTCTTAATCCTTGGCTGAAATAACTTCACGCGACAGCGACTAATAAAGGGCTTCAACTGGTAACAAGCGACCTTTAGCAAATTTGTCCCAATCGCTCATGTACTTGTATGGACACCCATTTTCTCGTTAACAGGTTGGTGTAGTTGGCGCCATATTGACTAGTGGTTTTGAAGTTTCAATGACAAATTCAGAAAGTATAAAAACCGATGAACTGAACTTGTCAAAATGTAAACGTCATATTTTTCATGTTGTTTGGAATGGCATTTATCCGTGCTTTTGACGATGATGTGATTGCTGCATTATTAAATGATCATCAGACCGAAGCGAATTTTAAAGTACTACAGGAATTTTTGTTTTGTTTGGGTAAATTAGTAATTGTAGATTGCATTGGATGTGTACGGCTCTTCAATACGCACCAGTGACGTGATAGACATCACTAACCTTGGAACCGGAATTTCCAGTTCATTCGGTGGAAGTAACAGCTCCTTCACAGATCCAGCAATGAGTGGGAGCAGAATGCTCACAAATGATTTTATTAGTCATAAATCATGTCTGCGGGTGAATAGAGCTGTTGCCGAATCCATTTCGCTGTAACTTCAAGCGATATAAGAAAATCTTCAACCGTGTCCCTGCCATGATACAACACTGGTGACTGGTTTTCCGTCACACCTAACTATTGTATAACAAAGCCAGCATGGGATTCGTTCAGCAACTTGTGTTGTATTTGTTTCATTTGTCAGGCCCTGATCATTCACTTCAACGTTGAGCCATTCAAAGTAGGCCATAAACGGAACTTTTATGTTTCGTTGTAATACTGTTAATTTGAGAATATATTTGCTTGTTTGTGGCATCTTTGTCCTCTGCCGTGAGTAGTTTATGGGTGTTAAATGCATGCATGTAACGTGCGCATAGAATTCGTTTCGTGTGTGCTGACTGTGCCAGTAAAGCTACCGGGCAAGAACCAATCATATCACTCAGGTGTTTGACTGTTGGTCGATCCACAAAACGGTTGATATGGGGAAATATGCACTTCAGCTTGTAAACATCGGTCAAAAGTCCATCCTGATGTTGTTATTGCTCCTCATAACATCTTTGTCGAGTTATGCATTCAGTTTCAGACATTGTATTGTCGCTGATTAGTACATCCTTCTTGTAAGAAATTTTAAAATATGTTATAGAAATTACATTTTCATGACAAATTTCAACATGATATGTGCATAAACCTTATACGCTATGGCAATGGGGTATTCGTCTAATATTACTGATTTTGTTTCTCTCCAGTGCGCAGAATAAAGAAGTACAAAGATTTCTTCAATGTAAGAGTAGAGAAAGCGATTTACAAGAGATGATGCATTCTGTTGTAGAGACTGACGGTAGGTTTTGAGAAGAAACTATTTAGCTTCACAGTGTTTTATTTGTTTGTGGGTTGTTTTCATGGGATTAGGAATTGTTGAACTGGCAGCACAAACGTAAACATAACAAGTATTTTGGAAAAAAGTGTTTAGTTTGTTGGGATTTTCAATAATAATTATTTATTTCAATTTTTGTTAGCTCTATTTCTTTTTTCTTTATAATTCTTTTATTCCTTTTTTTTTGCCGGGGCCTGGGGGTGGGGGAACCTATAGACGGCTCAAACATTACAAAACATTGATAGGCAGAGATTCCAGCTAGGAAATAAAAATGAATGTCTGTGTGTATGGATATTAGTACATAGGCATTGACTCTAACATCTATTTTTAAGACTTTATGTAGTGTAATGAGGATATGGCAGACATTCTACTAAAACGAAACAGATAAATGCACATTACATTATATATATATATATATATATATATATATATATATATATATATATATATATATACGTACTTTACCTTGCCTTGCCTGTAAGCTGTAAGCACTGATCCCTATACCATCTCTATCATGCACACATTACCAAACAATGATGTTACAGAATCAGTTGTATAGGTATCCATGCATAGCAGACACAACCACATGTCGACCTAGTAAGTAATTCTCGTCCGTACACAGTCATTCAAGATTCCGAACACAGAAATCAACCTATCTAGAAATAATTATATAAGATTGCAAATATACACCAAACAGAAAGGAAAGTGCTACTCAGGGATTCTTCAGAAGAATGCCTGAAAATACTAAAAATATTTGATATAATTACGAATAAATAACTTTATCATATATTTTAGAGAATTTCAACTCGAACTTTACAGAGATTCGAACCTGGGTCCGCGTGTATATGGCATCCATTTTATGTATTTGTTTTTGCCAACATTAATTAATTAACAACCCAAAGGCGTAAAGAACTAAACGTACCCTTACGATGTGTAGATGACATCAACCAAGGTACCGAGGTCAGCATTACAAAAGAGGATTTGGCACAGAAGGACAGCATGGAGCAGATCTTGGAATCCGTATGGATACCAGGTATGTAAAATATTACCCTACAATCCATGTCCCCAACCACATACATTTTTGATAGTTAAAACTCTCTAGAGGCAAAGAAAGGCACTCGATGTCACACAAGCTATATGTAAGTATACAGAACACACTTGTTCATTTCCAGCTCAAGTTAAACAGTTTGAACTTGGAAAGAGGCAATGACACTTGAGGTAACCATACAAATTAAAGCTTCCCCAACTGGGGATGTTGACTTAATACATCCTCAGTCTGTCATAATACATCCTCATAATGAGATATAGATTCTGAAAATCAAAGTTGACAATGTTTCATGTATCTATGAAATACATACACATTAAATTTGAGACTCAATCCTATCAATGTCTAAATGAAAACTTTGAAGAAATCATTCAGGTCTTGTTCTAGCATGAGTCGGGAGGGGCTGAAGATTTCTGACTGACAAACTAAGGTCGCTCAAGGTCAATACAATCTGGACTTAATGTTAAACAACCGATTTAATTCTCAAGAAGAGTCGCAATTAACAAATTCTTAATGACGCATATGACATTCATATGACATTCATATATGACATTCATATGACATTCATATGACATTCAGATCCGATAAAATGTAATTTAATTTAGGTTCAATCTTCACATTATAGTATGCACATCATATTATGGCGGTTGATGTATGGGGTATTGAAATTAGGGTATTGCAGTTGTACATTTCATTTAAGCTGGTTTGTATTTTACTTTTGCAGCTGAAAATGATTCAGCTGGTAAATGGGGTCTTCAATGACCTTCTACCACCTTTCATTATTTCAATACATAATCAACTTGCTATAGCCATAACGAATTGTTCATATATTGGTTGACTGATGACACTCAGGCAATGATTAGATGGTTTCTTGTCTATAAATCCGACATGGTTTAATGTAGTCGATGAAGAAGATGAAATTTGTGGAGTGTCCTAAGCTGAATAATACCAGAAAAATATATAACAGTTGAATCAGAAATTTTTCAAAACACCAATCACGTGTGTATAAATTGCATTTCCGGTTCTTTAAATAAATGACTTTATTGTATTATCAATCAAATTTGACATACAAGTAACTATAACATGTACTTATATAATAGTACAAGATACAACTTTGAACGTCAACTTTGTTTCAGATGATCCAGTAGATGAACAAATATGTCAGGGCGACATGCATAATACAGGTAAAGCGTAACAGGTAAAATTCTTCTCTAAATGATACAAGGACGTTAAAAATATTTTTATTGCAATTTTGGTTTTAATGTAAACTGTGTTACAATTGTAAATTGTAATGGACTTACACATGAATCATACATATATACATCAACAAGATATGTGTTTACTTTATTAAAATGCAAATTTCCTTAAGGAAAGGTATAAGGCATCTTATTACAAATTTAGTCATAATTTCTTCACAGATTACATAGTTAATGAAGAGAAGGTGGAGAAGGAAAAGCTCAAGTCTAGCATTCTAGAGTTCAACAATGATTTTTACATTCTGTATTGGCCTGACGGTAAGCCCGATTATCAGAAATATGTCAAGTTTGTTTTCGATTACTTAGCTCTATCCCCCCACCACAAAAAGGCAAATTTTTAAAAAAGTTCAATCAAGTATGCACCTGCTAAAAGATTTTTTGTTTTGGATATGTTAAACTTTCTGATTTAAAACATTTTATTAAGAAAACAAATCTAGTAGTGCAAACAATAGCTTGCAAAAGTGAACTAGAATAAGCCATCACATTTGTATTATCGTCGCAGCCTTCTTAACAAAGCGTAAGTCATGTATAGGTTTGTGTTTCTGTATTTTTATAGGTTTTATAGTGTAGTTTTGTTGGAGGCATTTTCAGTGATGTTGCAGAAGAAAATATATCCTTCGGAACTAAGTACAAAGATATTAATGATATTGTATGCAGCAAGGAGGCTAGAAAAGTAGTCAAAACTTCTTATTTTATTTGAAGGATTTCTTAGCTTAATGGAACATCCACCCACTATCGATACTACTCATACATATATTTATATTTCTATTTTCCTTTTAGAAGATGGCCATCTAGACTGGCAGTGAAACGCGAGAAGACAAAATATTTATCGTGTATTTATTTATTTATTTATTTATTTATTTATTTATTTATTTATTTATTGGTTATGCACATTTTGTTGCACGTTTGACTGGTAATATTTTCAGCAATAAAACAATCCTCTCAGCTCTAGCTATGATCTTGTGTATGTTTTGCTATATTTTGTATTCGTTTTCATCCTTTGCCTAGGTATAGCAAGAATTCTCAAACTGGTACGAGTTTAAACTATGCCATACGTTTCTAGAACTAATGTTATTAGTAAAATCTATGGACATGAATTGCAGATTGTATATATGAAACTTTTTATGCATGTTTTGCCATTTCTCATACACTCTGAGATATCTATGTATCTATCTATGGATCGAGAAACACAGACGTACAGAAATTGAGAAGATAAATAAGTACTGTAATTTAAAACATTTAGTACGGATAATGAATTTTAGCAGGAACTGAAAAGTTATAGCAAAATGATAATTTGAATGGTTACTTTTGAAAAGAACAGGTGAAGGATGACTTATCTTTTCTTGGATTAATATAAATAATAATGACAACAATAATTGAAGATGATGGCGACTACGATGATGAAGATGAAAAATACAAATATTTATGTAAGCTATCACTGCTCGGAAACGTAGTGTATTTGCCAAAAACCCTAAATAGTGGACTATCTACCAACTGACTTCCTTGCTAGTTAAATCCTTCTCGATAGACCTAATGGCCTGGGGGTGTCATATATATCACTATATATCTGTCTATGTTTGCCTCATTATGCCTTGCTAAGACTCTGATCATGCATAGAGGCATAAACAGCAGCATCACATGGTGGATATACGATGCGTTTTCGTTCACCTGAGGAGACGTTTTTGAATTAATTATAGAGAACAGCAACAAAAAAACCCCAACTTAAAACAATTGTTATCTTCACTTTTCACCTACATAAATGAGTGCAACAGCAATAGCGACCACGGATACTTCTTGGAAGTTCTTTTGGAATACCCTGAAGAAATTAACCGTAATGATTATCCGTTAGCGGAAGAAACGTTGTCAGCACCTAGTCAGTGATTTTCACCTTATTGGTGAACAATCATGAATGAATCACTGTATAAATTTACTAAATACACCATGGTTGTGCCAAATCTCAGAAACAACCGTGTAGCACACGTAAGAAATCTGTACTTCTATATGCAGTTAGGAATGCATGTAAGTATATTGTATTGAGTTAGTGGATTTCATCCGCAAATGTGGATGGTCCCATACATTCAAATTAATACTGATTCGCGCACAGCGGCCAGAAATGATTTTGTAAAAAAAAACAACAAACAATTATTCAAACTCATGAAAATTCCGTATTTGGCAAACTAATGGTGGTTGTATAAAAATTCACATATGATGGGTACTTAACCATCTTTGCTTGTATTTAGGATGAAATTTATCATTGTATACGTGATGGATTCTGACTACGGTGATGCGGTTACTGAATTTAGTGACAAATAGATTGATATATGTTTTGCGAGTAACATAATGTGCTTCTTCGATACGCATCCATAACACTGTCACCAGGTAATGTCAAATATAATTAATTATTCTTTGTTCGATTGCTTTCGCCTCAGAGTCACTCGATTACGAAGGACCATGGTCCAGTTGTTATGGGGGCGGTCACCAGTTATTATGTACTTTTGAGAGAGTGACGTATATAAGGTGAAGTTGTTTGCATTTAAAACATACACTGTGGAGAGAATGTTGGCATACTTCTATGCTACTTTGATGTAATGTGGCTGACATTTCTTTGGATATTGTACTTTTTTGGAAATTGTAAATGATCTTAGCACACTGCTAACTAAAATGACTGCTCCCTTGTGCTCCAAAAATCAGCCTGAATTTGTTTGAAGTACACTATCTTTAACAGCTATTAAAATAGGGAAAATGAATTTTGCCAGACTAGACAATACTAGCTTCTGAAAGTGCAATCGATGAATTACCAAATACATAAATGTAAAAGAAAAAGTTATGGGCTCTTTTTTCTACAATTTACCTCTAAAGTTCAGGAAGTGAAAATGACCAAGTGGAGCTAGCACATTTTTGAAAGGTGCACATCTGGAGTAAGGCCAAGCTGTATACTCTATAGCCCATATTACACCCATCAATCATACCAAAACAAAGGGAATTAAAGGTTCTTTGAACAATACCTAAGATATACAAGGTCTTTTTTTAAATAGCCAGTATAACCAGTGAGAAAATCCGGGGAAATTATTTTAATTTAAAATTCTAACCTATGCAAAATACGAAACTGTAGAGAGCCACCTATATGGGAGTGATCTGACGGGTTTGCGATTGACGTTAGTGTGGCTGCCATTGTTGTTGTTATTATTGTCAGTATTTTCAGCTAGGGATTGGAAAGAAGATATCCAATACATCTTCTGAGTAAAATAGTCCACAGTTGTTTATCTCCTTCTTGCGAACTCCAGTTTCTAATATGTACTCCAATTACACGAAGCAGCAGGGAAGGCGAATCCTACAACTTTTCAATTAGAGATTACGCTGAAAAATAAAGTTTCCTACGGACATGAAAATAACAAACGTCAATAACGTCAAACCGAAGCTTCCAACCGACCCGAAACTTTCCTATTTGGGTTAGCTTATTTTTGTTACTTTATTTTTTGACATTTATGTTTTTGTTTTTTATGGAGTGTTTGTTTATGTACCCGCTCACTCACTTGTTGTCGTCGCCCTCCCTGCTGCTGTGTGGGTGTGGCTTAATTAAATCATTATCATGTCAATAATGGAATCTCACACAGCTAAACTAGTTCGACAGCGACTAGAGGCAATTAAGAAATATCTCCCCGTCCGTGATTCTGTCAAGCAACAACTACAAGCGCGTCAGGGGTCTCAGATGGAATGTACAGAGGGTACAGAACAGTTATTTGAACCAATCGTCGAACCGACAAAAAAAAATTGTTTCAGCAGCTGAGGCAACACAAAAAGCTCTAGAGACATTGCCTATTGATATTGTTGGACGACTTCAAGCAGCTAAAACCCGGGCAACCTCCTCAACCACCACCTGAAGTTCGACCACGACCTCCGCCAAGAGCCAGAATTAACATCATAGATAAATTCACGCCTGAAGGTAATGCGGCTATCAGAAATCGAACCCAATTACTTGATATTGCCTCGTGTGGATATTAAAATAGAAATAATTATGTGAAACCCGAACATGTTAAAAATGTGAGACCTGCCGACTGGATTAAGAATGTCGCCGTTGATATTCCGCAAATCAGAACTGAGAAAGATATTAATAATTTTGACATCTTTAACAATGCAGTACGCGAGTATATTGGACAAGCAAGACAAGAAGGAAAACAAAAAGAAGAAGGAATGAAGTCTAAACTTAAAGAGGTTGAACGAGCAAGGAAACAAAAAGGAAAAGAAGATTCGGAATATGAAGAAATTAGACGAAGGAGCGAATCACGTTCACCAAGTAAGAAATAAACAACTGGAAGTGGTCTGAGCAATTGGGTCACTCAAGGAAGTGGTCTTATTACTCCATATCCCAATAATATCCTTGCCGATGTTGAAGAAATTTTGAATGGCGGAAAACGAGTTGGCAATAATTCCCCAGAAATCATTAATGAAGCAGCTGATATTTGTCTGAGATTATTTACGGGCGGTATTATGTATATTAATGTTTATCGGTCCCTCATCGATGAAATAACCGATGATTACCGCAGTGATTGATTAAGGGTATGCAATTAGATCAGTGACAAGAAAATAGGATCATCATACATAATACTCACCGTGGACCGATCATGGTCAGGGTGATAAATTCGCAATTACCTACATATAAAGAGTTCTACGGAGATGGATTCGGTGATGTTGTTCAGGGTCTATTTAGAAGGATACCCTGAAAAGCAATGCCATTTGTAAAGCAACTGGGGATGAAAGCTATTGATGCTGTTCGTGATAAAGGTATTGGTGTTGTTGGTGATGTTGCCGGTAAAGCATTCTCAGCAATCAAGAATAGACTATCACGATTAGTACGACGAAAACCTCAGCCAGTAAAATTACCTAGCACAAAAGTTATGCCTGCAAATGTTAGTAAGATAAGAAATCAGGCTGCGAATCAAAAACTAGCGGAGTTGGCTATGCCTGAAAATGTTAGTAAGATAATAAATCAGGCTGCGAATCAAGAACTAGCGGAGTTGGCTGGTGTACCCCTAACAGGAAAAGAAAGAGAAAAAAATATAGCTGTTAGTCTGATAGCAAGAAGTGGTCTTCGTGTTAGACGATAACAAATATAATAAAGATGTTCAAACGTGTATCTGATCCCGCATTCGACATGGACGCACCAGTTCTCAAGGATGAATCGGTACGTGATTATCAGTATTATTCTTATGACGCACGTGTACATGACGAGCGTGGAAGAATCGAATTACAAGTTCAGGATGGAAGCAGATATTTCCTGCCCGCTGAGGCAATTATTGAGATCGAAAGTAGACTTCTGAAATTAGATAATACAGATTACGGAATTGGTAATCAAGTTGGTTTTGTTAATAATGGCATCATGGCGTTGTTTAAAAGTGCCACATACATGATTGATGGTTGGGAAATTGAGGTTTGTCATAAGGACATCGACGTTGCCACGACGATACTTGGCCTTGCAAGATACAGCGATGATTATTCGAGATCAGCTGGTCCATCAATAATGTTTGCAAAGGATACAACTAATCATCCAGAAAATAGAAACGTAACACTAAACGCAGCTGGGGACACAGTTGTATCAACGAATGAAAATTTCAACTTGGGATTCGCAACACGTCGACTAATGTTGAACGACGATGAAGAATTTTCATGTGCAATTCCACTATCACATATCTTTGGATTTTGTAGAAATGTTAGAAAGGTCATTTTCCGGGCAAAACATACAATCGTCCTTGTGAGAAAAACATATTATGATCTGAATCAGAATAAATATTATTATCAAAATAAAAATAGATAGTATAATCTGAATCTGTATCAGAATAAAAAAAAAATATTATATAATCTGAATCTGAATCGGAATAAAAAAATGAATATTATATAATCTGAATAAATCTGAATCAGAATAGAAATAAATATTATAATCTGAATCTGAATAAGAATAAATACACCTTTCACTTTTTTAGCCCTCTTGATTTTCGTCAGTGACTTTGTCAGTGATTTTACAATCGTACAGAAAATTTTTCAGCTGTCGCACGAGTGAACTCATAGTCTTTTTTGTTTCGTATTAACGTGATAATTCTGATCTAACTTTCTCAATCGTGTTTGCGAGTGAAACAAATTTTTCAATATCCTCATTATCGACATAAAGCAGAGATTATTTTACGGTCTGTTGAAATAACTTAATAAATCTATATTCAGCTGCTAGTGTATATCTGCCATCATCTTTCCGTTCCTGTAGCGCTTAAAAATCATTTGTGATTTTATCAGTATCCAATTGTTCAGATAATTCTATATCATCATCATTTAATTTTTAATCTCAGAAATAATCATATTAATATTTTCGGAATGCTTTATACAATAAATATTTGTTTAAAATAAAATTAAATCTGAATCAGAATAAAAATATTTCTGAATCATAATAAAAAAAATAATAATATTTCTAAATCGGAATAAATATTATTATCAGAATAAAATTGAAATAAATAGGAACAATGATGAGTGGTTATCATTCCAAGGGTCCCTTCATTTGCCAGTATTTGCCGTTCCATAGGGTCCCCTCATCGATGCCTTTCTTATGGCTTGTATGGGGGCACCCTTCAAGATTTTCTTTCTGGCGACATTCTTTCTGAATGTCCTTCTGCAGTGTACCCTTCAGTGAAATTGAGAGCTACATCACGCTACTGTTTATGTTTGGAGGCTCCAGTTTTCAAACTCGTTCATAGACACACACCCCGGCGAATTCCTAAAAGTGCAAAAAGAAATTTAAGAAATTCATAGGGCTGTCTATACGTTTTTCAATTTTATTCACACCCCCCAAATCAACCAGCGGGTGAGTGAAAAACAACGCTCACCACGTTTTTCGACGTGGTGAAGAGGTGTACATGAAATTCCCTGGGGCTGAAGCCCCCACTTATTATGAAAAACTGCGAAATATTCATCAACGTCGACAATATGTCAGTCACGGAATTTGGAACGCTAGACCTCGAGTATGAGAATCCGCCATTCTAATACTGCGCCACGGACCCATCCTTACAAATATATGTTTCAGAAATTATTATGAAGTTACCTGTACTGGATAAACAGGCAACCTACATGCGATCAGTATACTGAATAAATCATAATTTTTGTAAACTGCAATGTGGATTTGTTTCAATTTCCAAACACTGCATAAAATATCTGCATTTAATAATCGCACATACATTTCTGCAAGATGTCATCCGGGAGTTTAAAGTACACGTAGGTCTGGTCTGTACAGCTGTCTTACCTGAAACATCTGAAAGTAACTTCCCTGGACTGCACACGCAAGCGGTGCGTGACTTACTGACGTTACCTAACGGGCAGTTCCTACAAGTGATCAGTATACTGAATAAATCACAACTGCTGCAAACTGCAGTGTGTATTTATTTCAAATTTCCAAACATAGGTATAAAATATCCGTATTTAATAATCGCACATACATTTCCTTAGGATGTCATTCGGGAGTTAAAGTACATGCAGATCTATTACATACTCCTGTACAAATATCTTACCTGTCTAACCTGTAAGAGCTAAAATAACTTACCTGGATAGAAACAGTAAAAAAAAATTATCGCTGCAGTCATATAATATTACGCAGTTACAAGCAGGGCAACTGCCTAATTACTCTACCGGAGAAAGCGTTGCTTCATAGAGTTATCTCCCTTCATCATCTAACACAATCATGAGATACTAAAATGTTATTTTTTGTTTATATTTCTTTGAAAACGCCGATTTGGATATATTATTTGCGACATATTGCACCGAACGCGCGTGAATATCACAATATTTTCCAGCTGCATTCATTGATTGAAATATTATTTCTTCGCCAGTCTCCGCGTTCACAGATTTAACAACCCTGGGAAATTAACTATATTTTCCAGTACCCCTTGTGCCGAAATCTGACTCTGTGTTATAGCTTGTAAGTTACATAAAGAATTATCAAGTTTAATGCCGTTAATGTGATCGATTGATCCCCAAAAAATTCGTAGATGAACTTAAGAGATAAATATCTTTTTCCCAGCATCAAATCTAAGATAACAAGCTTTATCAACAACACGGACTGGTTTTTCTAATCGACAGTTCCTGATTACACCATCACGAGATGCCTCATAATTTTCAATGATGGGATGCTTCACAAATTCATGTTGCTCCATTATATAATAATATTATTAGTCTAAATTATTTTGTTGCTGGGGTAAAAATCTGGCGAGAGAGTCTTCGGCGTTTTTAATAGGAGAGTCGACTCCATCGGAGTTATTTTTTGTCATAATATCGTTTCAGCTCTCTGTATTTTTTACCACCGCATTGTGCACACAACTGCGTTTCTCCTCTAACCCCAACACCACAGTTCAAGAACATTTTTGGTCCTAGAATCCCTCTACGAACACTTTGCATGTGACATCCACCGAATTCATTTATGCAAGCCCTGTTACAAGGAACTGAAGAACCAATCATAAGCCAATTGCATTTATTCTTTGCTTCAATCATTATATATATATATATATATATATATATATATATATATATATATATAGTATATATATATAGTATATATATATATATATATATATATATATATATATATATATATATATATATATATATATATATATAATAATAATAATAATAATAATAATAATAATAATAATAATAATAATAATAATGATAATAATAATAATAATAATAAATCTTCAATTTAAAAATATATTTGCCTTACTTATGATATGGAGGAATTTACGAGATTATCTACAATTAAGCACTCTAATGCCTGATTCGACCTCGACAGAATAACCTCTCAATTACCAAGGCGAGTTTTGGTTGACTTAACAAATAAGACTCTAATCAATCGTATCAGTGAAGCCAAGAGAGAATTACGCGGCGATGGTGCAGCTTATGCGTGGTCAACATTCAGAATTGTATGCGACACCGATGGTGTTGTCAATGCTCCAATGAAAAATAAGCGAGCAGCAACAATTATTAATTATCTCGACGTTGCACGAAAATATATTTTTCGAATAAAATTTATAGTAGCGACAGAAGATGACGCATGGATTATCTGTGACAAACGTGATCCTGTTTGCGTGGGATACACTGGAAATATTGTCACGATAAATAAAAATTCAAAACCAGGAATACTGACTGAAATTGATGCACCTTATTATGAAGGAGCATATCCTGTGAAAGCAATTGTTCATGCGATATATCCGCTGACTGATAAGCCTGACGTCGATAAACTTTTACCAATGAAAATGTCTCGCCTGGATTGTGTTGCTGAGAGAGTTACAGAACATTTCACAAACGCGAAATGCGCAAACGGTTTAACGGATCTAAGACGCAAAAAAATAAATGAGTGGGCAGAAACAGTTAAAGATACTGGAGCGCCTGTCAATGATGTTGCTGAACTGGAAAAAGTTAAGATTTCCAATAAGAGTGAAGACATTAACCTGAGAGATTTTATACAATCGAAATATAAAAAAATGGAGCTTAGATAGAGATTATTGATCATAACGCACACGCGTGGACTTCCGACATAATAATATTTCCATAAAATCGAACGGTTAAATTCATTAACGGTGATATGTATGATTTTATCAGAAATATCAATAAGAGTGACCATGTGGCTGTTTCAGAGTTCATAATCTGTGAACTATGATCAGTTTGTACGGCCTAATGAAGAGATTTATCGAACAAAATCTCTCCACGACGAGAGAAATCTCGCGTTGAAATACACAAACGATACTGATGTTATCGAACGATTACTCAGTAATTGTTTTACCGTTCCGTCAGTTGCTGCCCACGCTGCTCAAAAGTAAAATTCATGGAAACCAAAACGATTGGAATTTCTTGAAGATGTCCAACGCAGTTGTATCGAGTACGGACACGGCGGATTATGGAGTACTAATATGGTTATGGTTGCATATTATCCTGGAAGTTTTCTTGGATACGGAGAATGTTCTGAGTATTTCAAACGATTTGGACATCCAACACACGAGATGACCAGAGATCGATAAATGGACCCTTGTCAGATTTTGACCTGACCGGATTCGCGTGTATCGAGTCATTCGAGTTTGCACCGAAAAACCTTCATCCGATTGTCGCTGTTTGGTTTGGAAGACATTTTTCAGAAAAAAATTGGGTTCTAATAGTTTTATTACGATATATCATTGATGTAAAAATATTAATATCGATGGTTGTAAGTGAAGCAATTATATCATATAATCCGCAAAAAAAGTTTGGTTACCACAGCAAAAGAAATATTCCCCTGATGAAAATTCTGATATAACTGATTTTGAGAATAAATTCGCAAAGGATCTTGGTTGGAAAATAATTGGTAAATTATGACCATAAACGACATTGTTGTAGACTAATCATCGAGGAAGCTGAACTCGATTTTATAATTGCTGATACAACAGAGAGAGGCACATTTATAAGTACGAATAATGTTAATTTATCAGACGGAACTAAATTAGGTACAATTGTGAGTTACACTGAAGGTGACTCGCCACAGTTTACTCATTTAAGATCTTGAATGCTCGTGTATGTTTTGATAAATTTATTATCGATGATAAATAGATTTTCTAACACCGCAGTTAGAGTCTCCACAGATCCATTTTAAATCAATAAAAAATACACAGGATTGCAAACACAATTACGTATCGGCGCTGATGCATTACGGGACGAATAGAGAATAAAACGAGAAATGATTCTTAGTTATTCTGAATCGGCCGACGTTGAATCTAAGGAAATATATTATAAAAATAAATAGATGCGGCTCCATCGGCATATGATCCCGTGGCCAGACATAAGATTGTTTATCTCAATGGACCTGGAGGTTCTGGATAAACAACACGTGCGACTGAATTATTTTGTCGCAGTACATCGTACTGTGTTGATATGGTTGTTTTGACACCCACACATAGATTTACCAGAGGAATGAACGAACGAGGAGTTAATTCGTGTACGTATCACAGCTTCTTTCGATGGAAGTGAGATATATGGACTTCACAACGAATGGGTGAGAAATATATCCCTACGATTATTATTTGGGATGAAATTTGTACAGTATCGTTGGAGGTATTAAAAATATTTCTTAATTGGTTACTGACAAAAAATACTGCGATTATCTTGTGTGGTGATCATGGTTAACCACCACAATTTGTTGGATCATCTCCACACGAATGGCTGAAAAGTTCGTTGATTATTATGAGGAGATAACTGATGATCATAGAGCTATTGATGAACCACTGAAAGAATTTAAAAGATTAATCAGACTGCAGCCAGATAATATTCAATGTGAGATAATGCGTGAAGTAACTCCAGAGACTACGATGAATGATTTTTTTTTTAATTTGTGGAAACCTGATGATTTGATAGTTGCAAGCCGAAATATAGTTCGTGATACGCTTCAAGAGAAATTATTTCCGTTACATAAACAAAAGTTTTCAGAGTTACCGGTGCCGCTTTGTTATCGCCCAGCAGATACACGAAAACATAATAATAAGGTTTATATTCCAGAAGCTAATGAGAAACAAAAACTCGTTCTTGATGATGTTGTTGTTGATGTGAATGCCGTTGAGAGCTCATTAACGATGGACAAATCTCCGTGGACTATACGATACGCTGTAACGAATCACTCGTCACAGGAATAAACTATTTCTGATACAAATATCTGGACTGTCGATGATCGGATCGAATGGTCGAATTTAGATTATCTAACAGTGTGGAGAACCAGAAAAATATCTCAGATACGGAGACTTATCATGGATCGCGCAATAACCGAAGAAATCACTGATATCAATTGCGATGATGTAGTTAACAACAAAGTTGTCAAGAAACAATTAGCTGGTTATCAGCGATCTGACAAAAAAAGTAACAGTGACTTTGATCTTGATATTGAAATTATCATGACACTGAAACAACGACAGAATAATAATTGTGCAAGCTGTAATACAGTAATGTTGTGGCAGTATTCGGATAATAATCCAAGACAATTCACCGTGGATAGAATTAATAGTAATCTCGGTCACACACGCGAAATCTGATATTGACCTCTCTTGAGTGTAATCGACGTAGGGTTGCTAGTGTTTTGCTTTTACGGAAGTGAAAGGCGGCGGTAATTGTGTATCTTCAGGAATTACTTGTCATTGTTCACGTACAAATCCACGCTGAGGAGCAGTTGAATCTAGTCTGTAGATTGCAGGTCTACCCGGGGATCTTACTACGCTGGAAATTTTATGGGTAGTCACACTCCAAATGGGATCATTTGCTCTCTTTCACCACCTTCAAGTTCACCAGGTTCATATAAATATCTTACAGTTACAGGTTGTTTTGAGGAAGAGACGCGTCGTTCTATTGGTATGTTTTTTGTGATCGCGCTGATGAGTTTCAAAGAAGTTGCACGAGTAATATCATTATTTAATGCAACTATCACACTTGGTAGTCTTGCAACCAATTCACGAGATCTTTTGTCTTTCTGAATTTTATTCAAGGATATTTCCTGCGCATACTGATATCCAAATAACCGCTCAGCAAGTGCTCGATTAAATCGTTCAACGATTGCCTGATCGTGATGAATTGTTGTATGTCCTCGCTTGATTTTGACGATTTGTTTTTTCGTCAGAGATGATATTGCACCAAGAAATTCTTTGCGAGGATCAACCTGTAGTAGCCCTGGCCATCGCAAAGGTCCTCATTGATACATTCGTTCAAAAGCAGATGCAACTTCAGTTGCCGTCTCTGTTGATAGTGGTTTTGCTTCATTATATCTACTTGCAACGTCAACGACAGTTAACGTATATTTGTATGTGCGCCATTGACGTCAACATGTTTTGATAGTATCATGTGGTAAAAAAAAATATCTTCCTGATGAATTTCATTGGGAGTGCTGACGTCAGAATGTGAATACTAAATTTGTTTAGGTGGTGGTAGATAAATTTGCCATATTGCTTGTCGTGCTAACCAATTCTCAGCAACAGAACGTGCGACACCTGCTGCATCAGCAAGTTTACTAATCGCTGCTCTACCCCTCTAATATCCTCTTGGGCTATAATAAATCGATTCCATTATAATAGTTATCTATGATTCATTACCGTCCCCTAGTACTAGTTCACCTTTCATCGCAGATTTTACTAGGAAGCTAGCGATTTTTTCTTTGAGAGATTTATCTTTTATGGAATTTAACGAGTGAATCAACCTCGCATCTGCAATATGACTTTATTTTCATACGCGACATCTTGAACGTGGCATGCTTGATCAATCGCATTTATTGGATACTCTCCGGGTCTTGGTTGGTCTTGTTCGTCAAGTCGGATATCAAGTCAGGTTCCAGGACCACAATAATTATATCCAGGGAGATATTTTTCT
This sequence comes from Megalonaias nervosa, assembly GCA_016617855.1. NCBI lineage: Eukaryota > Metazoa > Mollusca > Bivalvia > Unionida > Unionidae > Megalonaias > Megalonaias nervosa. Next base: position 46,381 of record JAECUM010005017.1, read on the forward strand.
CCTGGGTATTTAGCCCATGGAGTCACTGGTAATTTTTCCAGTAAAGCAGCGATATCACCACCTGTCTTCGTATGAGACGAAATAAATCTTTATTTGTTTGTACCACATTTTATACACCTGCCTGTAAGTGCACGCTTTTTATTTTTTGTTATTGTTGGCGTTAATCCACTTGTGGGGTGGATGCTCTGCATCGAACACAATATAAATTTATATTGTTTATTATATTTACACAATATGGATGCCATTGATTTCTCAGCGACACGAAAGGAAGAGCCAATCAAGCATCATGCAGCGCTTCCAAATTCTATCAGAGCAAATATAATAGGTCCATCTGGGTCTGGTAAGACGCAATTGTTGCTTAATCTGATAATGAGATTGCTACAGTGGGATAAGTTATATTTAGTGGCACCATCCGCAGATGATTAGCGATGCTACGATGTACTTAAAGATTTTAACAAAGAAGCGAAGTCGTTGGATGAAGAGGAAGATGATAATGATATTATTGATTTTGTCACCGATATTGATGAAGCTCCATCTGTGGATGATCTCGATGGACGTATTAATAATCTCTTAGTATATGATGATGTGATGCTGTACAAACAATCAAATCCAGCTCGGATATATTCCAGAGGTAGACACAAAAATACCGATGTAATATATGTTACTCTTTGATATACACAAATACCTAAAGTGATCAGAGATAACTGCAATATTTTTGTTGTATTTAATGGAGTCGGTACACATACTCTGCGAAACATTCATCAGACTTGGTGTTCAGGGGATATGGATATGATTAAATTCAAAACTTGTACTCAAAAGCGCAAGCTACCACACACGGATTTATCACGATAAATTTACATGATCCTCGTTCGCGATATAGTATTGGTCTCGATAAATCTTTTGACAGAGAAACACAGCAGCAGGGAGGGCGACTTCATCGAGTGAGTGAGCGGATACAGAAACAAACAAGCCATAAAAAACAAAAACATAAATGTCAAAAAATAAAGTAAGAAAAATAAGCTAACCCAAATAGGAAAGTTTCGGGTCGGTAAGAAGCTTCGGTTTGACGTTATTGACGTCTGTTATTTTCATGTCCGTAGGAAACTTTATTTTTTAGCTAAATCTCTAATTGAAACGTTCTAGGGTTCGACCTCCCTGCTGCTCACGATACGATGACAGAACATATTCTCGACATCACACGCACTGTTATTGTTGTAACTGTTATTGTAGTTCTTGCATGGCTGGGGTTAAGGAGCACTTTCTTTCAATACAATTTTAATACTCTCAATAACTCTGAACATGCTTTTGGGTGTCCAAGAAAATTCGCGTGTCTGACCAAGACTACTATTAATTCTATCCGCGGTAAACTGTATTGGATTATTATTCGAATACAGCCACAACATATTACAGTTACAACTTGTACAATGATTATTCTGTCGTTGTTTCAGTGTCATGATAAATTGAACATCGAAATCAAAATTGCGGTTATTTTTTTTGGTCAGATTGTCGATACCCAGATAATTTTTTCTTGACAATTTCATCGTTGACGATGTCAGCGATTCTATTATCATTGTCTATGATAACCCGGCCCAATTGAGATATTCTTCTGACTCGAGATACCGCAAGATAAACTAAATTTGACGATTCGATCCGATCATTAATAATCCAAATATTTGTATCAGAAATAGTTAATCCTTGGGATGAATGAATTGTTATAGCGTATCCTAACGTCCATGGAGATTTATCCATCGTTAACGCGCTCGTAACAGCACTTACAGGAACTGCGATAATATCATTAAGTACAAGTTTTTGTTTAACATTAGTTCCTGGAATTTCAACTTCGATATTTTGTTTTCGTGTATCTGCTATCGATAACACAATGGTACAGGTAGATTTGAAAATCTTTCCTTGTGTAACAGAAATAATTTATCTTGCAGTGTATCTCTGACTATCTTTCTACTTGCAACTATCAAATCAACTGGTCTCCATAAATTCCAAAAATCATTCATAGTAGTTGATGATGAGATATACTTGCGTATGGGTGATTGCAAGATTGTAAAAAAAAAACTAATTCCAGGTGTAATTTGCCTGGCACCCCCGAGATATACTTGTGTATGGGTGATTGTAAGATTGTAAAAAAAAACTAATTCCAGGTGTAATTTGCCTGGCACCCCCGAGATATACTTGTGTATAGGTGATTGTAAGATCGTAAAAAAAAAACAAAACTAATTCCAGGTGTAATTTGCCTGGCACCCCCGAGATATACTTGTGTATGGGTGATTGTAAGATTGTTAAAAAAAAAACTAATTCCAGGTGTAACTTGCCTGGCACCCCCGAGATATACTTGTGCATGGGTGATTGTAAGATTAAAAAAAAACTAATTCCAGGTGTAACTTGCCTGGCACCCCCGAACCTCAAAACCTCAAAACGACCGGGGTTCGCCGAGGGGATGTTTTTATTACCCCTATCGCGCTTAGCGATCCAATAATTGCAATGAGAAAGAAATTACAATTACAGTGACAAACAAATATAACGATTACCCCAAAGATATATATCCGACGTCATTCAACCTGCTCGTCAGGTACTCTCTTTTGCTATTTATTTATTTATTTATTTTTATTCTGATCATAATATATTTACGCAGAATCAGATTGATTCTGATAATAATATAATATTTCTTCTGACACAGATTCAGATTATAATATTTATTCTGATTCATGATTATAATATTTATTCTGATTCTGGTTCAAATTCAGATTCAGATTCTGATTCTGAATTAAATTCAGATTCAGATTTATTTTTTTGTTTATTCTCCATTAATTCAGAATTTTTTACCATATCGATTTTGTCATCGATAATCTTTTTACGAATTTTGTTTAGACAATAATAACACAGCATCAACTGTTGTGCCAGGGTTAGTTTTTAATCTCTGCAATTATTCCCGGTGATTTCGCCATTGATTATATGTATTCGTGTAATTTTATTTCGTTGACGATCTTGGAGTTCTACGAACTCACGATTTCACATACAAACTTATTGCCAGAACTTCCTGACGTAGGTCAAGCAAGTGTTCGGCCTGGTCAGTAAGTCTAAAATATATCCGTGACAACAGTGGATTATGACATCGCAGATAAACCGGATTAACGGGTACTGACGCAATTAAAATCCCGGGGGGTACTTCGGGGGTAAATGAATATAAAAAAATATCCTTGTTGTGCCAGGGTGGATTTTTCAACATCAACGAGATAACTTCCATCGATGGCGTCACACACCAAATTAACTGCGATCGTTGATGTGATGTTTACAATACCTGGTGATACGTGACGACCACCGCGGTATGCATCATTATCATGTCTGAGAATAATTGCCGGTGGGGATATTTTTCTCCACGCCTCTACGATCTTTGGAAAGTATTCATCCATTATATCATTAACTGATTTTTTTAAAATATCAGAGTTATATTCCGCTATTACAAATGTTAGTAACTGTTCTTCGGTTATTTTAAAATGATCGAGAAAAAACTGCTTTTGATTTATTTTTTGGTATGGATAAACGAGTGGAGTAATTACACTTTTGGTAATCACTGTTTCGACGATGATTTTATTTAAATATTCAAGGTCTGATGCAACTTGGTTTAAATGGTGCATAGTTTCAATGATCTGCTGCTTTATATCATCATTGTAATATTGCGTTATACTGAAAAATAAGTTTCGGAGATTATCGCTTTCTCGCTTGTGTTCGGATTTAATATTATTGGAATAAAAGTTATAAATATCATCGTTGAAGACCCAATTTTTATCGCTGTCAAGAATAAAAATTGGAGTAGTGAATTCAGGAAGTTTTTCACCGGTAGATGCTGTGAAAGCTTTTACTGCACTTGCCGTAAATCCTCTCATCCATGGAAATCCTCTTCGAAATATTGGAATTTTAAAAATATCTTTTTGTCTGTGATAAAATCAGATCGTTGAGGTTCTGGTGGACCTTCATATGGCGGTGCTACCTCTGGCCACCCTAATACAGTTCTGATCGATGACTGATATATATCTGCGGAGCAATCCGGCGTTGATATTTCTATCGCAGCTGGTAATGTTGGTTCATGAAAAGTAATAGAGATTTTAGATTCTTTTCCTGTGATAGATTTAATTCTGCGCTGGAACTCATCATTAATCTGTTCTATTTGATAACTGCCCGTAGGAATTCCTACAACTTGCCAATCTGGTGTTCCATCAGATTTATTTTTATAAGAATAAACTAATGATAAACTATTTGCGGATAATCCACCAAATGATTTTGATCTAATATTTGGCCAACTGTGATATACTCGCAATTGTGCTAATGCGATTTCTTTCGCTGGAATCGCCGTTCAAAAAACAATGTCAAATTCAGGATTAGTTGAACTCGTTGATATCATTGTCGTGGTTGACGGTGTTGTATTAGCGACGATTTGTTGGAGGAGTTCTTGCGGCGTCGATGACGAAGTCATTGTTATTATTATTTACTTAATTTTAAATCAGGAAGTAAATTGACTTTGTTGATGACTTCGTCATCGTCATAGTAAACCTTAATCATTTCTGCGAATTCTTGATCTGATATTACTCCATCATTGAGACCTGATGATATCAGTGATGATAATTTGGCGTGTGCGTGTGTTGCCGCCGATAACAATATTTGATATTCATGAAATTTGTTTCCCGTACACGTAGATATCCTTTTTTGCAATTATATTAAGAATACCAGCAATGCCGGTTATAACTGCGACGGAAATTCCTATCATTGGTGCTATTATATATGTGGCTGATAATGATCCGATCATAGTTGCTGTTCCAGCGACGATCGCCGATGCAGAACAAACAATTATATCAGTAACAAAGATACGTCTACGGTATTTTTTTTTTATTGTGTACTTGTCAATGATGTTTTATAGTTGGGTCTGTAACAAACACGCTTGCTCGTATCTGAATTTGTTTACGATGTTCAGATCTGACGTCGTTGACAATGGCAAAGCCATCAACATTGACTTTGTCATCGGTGAAATCAGTATACTTAATGACGTTGTTGAATTAAGTAATCAACTGAGGAGTTTCAGCGACAAATTCCAGACACCACCAGTAAGTCAAACGCACTGAACGTACACGTGAACTCAAGTTCTACATTGTTAAATGAAAGCACCGCCTATACTTGGTTTACAATCTTCTATGGAGTTAGGCTTAGTTAAATTTAAAAACTGTGTTCAGACACAGATGTCAAATTTACAATGTAACAAGAAAACTCCCGTCACTAAGGCGGTTGTTCTCAAGGAATATGACGAAGTCTTCAACGGCATAGGTCTTTTCCCAGGGGAATGTACCTTACACATCGATCCCAAGGCTACACCTGTAGTACATCCTCTGCGGCGAGTGGAAAATGAAAATATCATTGCCCCGGTTACATCACCTACAGCATGGGTAAATTCTATGGTTGTCGTCGAAAAGGAATCGAGTATGTCTAGACCCATAAGATCTTAACAGAGCAATTTTGCGTCCCCATTACCCTATGCGCACATTAGATGATATCCTACCCCAATTATCAGGTGCAAAATACGTCACCAAACTGGATGCACTGTCAGTATATTGGGCAATAAAACTGTCACGTGACTCTTCATACCTCACAACTTTCAATACCCCTTACGGCCGTTACTGTTTCTTGCGTCTCCCATTTGGTTTGAAATCATCTCAAGATGAATTCCAAAGGCAGATCGATGAGAGTTTTGAAGGTTAAGTGGTATCCTTTTGATTTGTGACGATATACTAGTTTTTGGACGCACACGCGACAAACATGATACAAATTTGAGAAATATTCTCAACCGTTCCCTCGAAAAAGGAATCCGGCTAAATGAAGAAAAACTAGAAGTTGGTGTCACAGAAGAACAGTACATCGGGCACATTCTGTCAGCAGAAGGTCTCAAACCCGACCCTGCCAAAGTAGCAGCGGTCAGAGAAATGGAACCCCCTCGTAACCGCGCGGAGTTAGAAACCATTCTTGGCATGGTTAACTACTAGTCCAGATTTGCCCCAAATTTGGCAGAGGTCACCAGTCCATTAAGACAACTGTTTGTGAAAGACGTAGAGTTTTCATGGGACTCTCCTCAAATAGACACATTTCAAAAGGTCAAAGACATAATTACTATAAGCCCGGGACCTGTTCTGTCCTATTTTGACCATAAGAAACCACTGGCTTTGCAAGTTGACGCGTCAAAATATGGGCTTGGTGCCGCCCTCATGCAAGATGATTAGCCCGTGGCTTATGCATCAAAATCCTTGACCACGACTGAAATTAATTATGCTCAGATATAGAAAGAAATGTTCGCTATATTGTTCGGATGCAAACAGTTCCATCAATATGTAAAAGCAAGAAAAGTACACATTCAAACTGACGACCTTCCACTTTTCTCTACAAAGAAAAAGCCCCTCTATGCAGCCCCACCGCGACTACAACGAATGCTTTTGCAACTACAGCGTTATGACCTACAGATAAAACATTACCAAGGTAAGAACACACCCGAAGCAGATACTCTCCCGTAAGTTCTTATTTGATACACACCCTATCATATCTGACGGCAAAGATATGCATGTACATATGGTGTTATCTGCATTACCTGTATCTGATCGTTAGAAGGAAGAAAAATTCAAGCTCTCGCTGAATAAGACCCCAGCTAGTCATACTGAAACAGGTTATGATTGAAGGTTGGCCTGAAAAGAGGTCAAACTGTCAATCAGAGATAACTGACTATTGGAATTATAAAGATACACTTTCAGTTGTAGATGGCTTAATCTTGAAAGGTCACAAAATAGTCATACCACAAGCTCTCAGGCAGAAAATGCTAGAAACTGTACATTCAGGACATTTAGGTATTGAAAAGTGTCTGAAAAGAGCCAGAGATGTTTTGTTTTCGCCAAGAATATCAGTTGACATTTCCGATTTAGTGTCAAAATGCTCCATCTGCTTAGAGCGCAGGCGTTCTAACCAAGAGGAACCTCTCATTATCCATGACGTCCCTGAATACCCATGGCAAAAAGTCGCCACAGACCTATTTACATGGGATAATAAAGAGTACATTGTTGTGGTAGATTATTTCAGTCGCTACTTCGAAGTTAAGGCACTCGCAACCTCAAAAAGTTGCACTGTTATCAATCACACGAAAATCATTTTCGCGCGCTTCGGAATCCAGGAAGTCGTTGTCAGCGACAGTAAAACATGCTATTCTTCCCGCGAGTTTGCAAGGTTCACGAACGAATGGGACTATAAACACGTTACATCGAGTCCCACATACCCTCAGTCAAACTGCCTAGCAGAGAAAACAGTTCAAACTGTAAAGAGAATTCTCTCACAAGCAAAAGCCGAATGCAGAGTACCACTTACATGCAGATTAGAGCATCGAGTCACTGCTCTTGATATCGGGTTCTCACCAGCAGAATTGTTGATGGGGAGACAGCTCAGATCGATTCCCCCAACAACCCGCAAAAATTTAATTCCCAAATCATCCATCACCGCTGAGGTCAAAAAGAAAATTACACTTCGTAAGAAGAAAACAGAGAATTATTATGATAAAAGTGCAAAACCACTAAAACCACATAAGGAAGAGGAATCAGCCCGAGTTCAATTGAAAGGTCAAAACTGGGAACCTGCCGTTGTAATACGAAAACACAGCGAAAGGTCATACACATTTCGCACCCAAAGATGGTACCATTTGTCGTCTCAATAGACGTCAGCTCATGAAAACTAATGAAACACACCCAATTCAATGTAACATGAATGCGTCCTTCTCATATTGAAAGCACGCTGTGTACAGCTGTATCACTCCCCGCAAATACCAGTAAATCAGTTTCAGAATCAAATGAATCTCAATGTTTCAGCCAAAGTACGCCTGAGCCTGACGCAACAATCCCACAAGACTGTCAGCAAAGCGGATACTACACACATTCTGGAAAGCTAGTAAAACCAAAGATAATAGTGTCAGTGTAATATCAGTTCATAAAATCTGGACATATCCTGGATATGAAACAGTTGTGAAATCCTGCACTCACAGATAAGAGAGACAGCTAATAGAACAGTCACTAGTGTAGCACAATGCATGGTTTTGTTGATAAAAACACAGACGGTGATTGAAGATAAGGACCAGCGGTATACATTAAGTATCAATCAAACAAGCAACAGGATCTTAAAAAAATGTACAATGACTTCTCAGTCTGTCTCAGAGATTTATTCGTTGATCATTGCAATCACTGCTATCAAAGACGCGCTTGATTTTGATATATTAGTTATAATGGCTCATGATTCATTTAGACAGTTGGTTAAAAGTTTTATTAAAACTTTTTCTTTGTAAAAAGAGAGATGTAACATAATACATGTGTAACTGACCAATCAGACCCCTACGTACATGAATCATAGTTCCACTGGTACTATCTACAGGCGTCTGCCTCTTTGATACCATTCTGTGTTAAGACCTCACAGTAGTCACTTGTATATATTAAAGTTAGTGATAGAACACGGCGTCTTATCTTGTGTTTTAACGCAATAATACAACAAGCTGAAACAAAATAGAACATATATTACAGTTTTTGTTTAACGTCTTTAGAATGAGTATCAATACAAACACTAATTCAAGTTTAAACAAGACCCATGTCTTGCATTACGATCAGGATCTGTCTGTTATTCTTGACGACAATTAGCCAGCAAGAGGCTAGCTAATATTTTCAAATGCATGACTTCGTCAAATCTGGTTTTAATCTATTGTGCAATTCTTATATGTAACCATGTATTTGTCCCCAAACCATACCACGCGTATTTCATTCAGATGTGCTTTTAAAGAGACCAGGGAAGAATATGTTAGAAGACCACTACCCACATTGCTAGTGGGCAAGGTCCTTTTGTAGGTTAAACTGCCATGTCATAGAGACGTGTTGTGGTCGTGAAAAAGAAAACAAAAAACAAAACTCTTCACTTTGTCCAGACCTCTCCCTCAGAACTGATCGTCATCATATTAGGTTTAAACAACTGTGGGCGATACTTTCACAGCATTTTCCACATGGCATTGGGATGCAGATTAAGCGCGATGAATGTCGTACGAGGCGAGTAATGGAGGAAACCATGCTGTCCTCTGGATTGCATTCAATTTGATACGGTCTCTTCCTCTCTAAGAGAGTTAAATTTATATCAGAAAGTTTACTAAGTACTTTAAAGAATGTACCCCTCTTTGTCTTATCTTTGTTTCGAGTTCTTTTTATGTGAGGATGAGGAATTGCTAAATCTACTTAGCAGTCAGCACAATTTAGGCAGGATTCTGCTGATGTGCCGTTAAAATATGTGCATACATATATTCATACTTACCTACTTATCTACCCACCCACCCTCCCACCCAACTAACCACCAGCATACATACATACATTTCCACCAAATGCATTGGTTCGCAGTATTATATTTGATTTGACATTTAACATATAGGGTAAGTTTTTGAACTCATTTGTGAAAATATATTGCGTATTGTCTTAAAAAACGTTTCAGAAAGGGAACCTAAGAGGTGAAGAAGGGGGCGAAAAAGAACAGTAGTAGTAGTTCTACAGGAATAGTACTCACCTTGCATAAAGGTTAAAAAAGACAGAAATATTGATAAATCGATCGATAGACGCACATATTCGGGTTACTGAGTTCAAGTAAATACAAATAAGGACATTACTGCAAACATAGGGAAGTTATGTCACAAGCTGATCCCTATTCATTTTTCACTGTTACTCTCTTACCCTGGTTTGATTGAACAGATCGCAAGAAAGAGGTGAATATATGAATATATCGTTTCAGTTCATTTGAGCTATCTCGAATAGTTTGTCAAGCAAGAGTGTGCAACAACACAAATCTGCAAGGTCAGTTGAACTAATCGTAACTTAGCTTGTTTGTTACTATATTCCTAAGTCACTACTGTGATTTGATGGTTTGTTTATAGCAACAGAGCTTTACCTGAAGGTGGAGAAGTACATGTACCTAGTGTCGAGAAATCACATCAGATAATTCGTGCAGTTTACATTGGAATGGATTTATATACATTTTGTAAGTATCAGTGTGCTGTATATGCTTATGAAACTACACGTATGCACATTCAAGATTACATGTGTTGACAATAATGGAAATTTCTAGTATGTCAAGGTATTTTGTAAGTATCAGTCTAACTGCACACATATACATTCATAATCACCTGCGCTCACACTTGCGGGTATTCCTATCTAGTCAATGTATGAAGTGTTATTGGAATGACCTTACGATTTCTAAGAAATTTGTTATCCAGTATCGATATAAATGAATAACATGGTAGAGTTCCACATTGACAATAATATATAAATTACCAATCGTTTTGGTAGAAACTCCAGTTTTTTAGTATTTTACGGCATTTATTCTAAATAAACACTAAAGTAATTAAACGATTTGAAACAAATGGCATTAATTTTTAAGGTTTAACACTTTTGACACCAAACTGGGTAAGGGACGCAATTTTTCACTATTTCCAAAGGTCTCAAGTCGTTGTACCATGATGTTAAAGAATGAAGATGCATATCGTGTAATGCTTATAATTCTACATGCATAACAATGGTTACAACAAATTGCGATTAATAAAAATTTTCTGCTCCATCGGACCGGTTAGGCAAATGTTAAGTAAAAGTTTTCCATCAACTAAAAAGGAAATCGTTTCCATCGGCATTCTCAAAGTCATCATTTTTCTGTGAGATATATTTCATAGTTAACGATGATATACCATTTCTAATGAATGTGGTGTAGAACGAATAGCGAATTGAAGTATCTGAAGGTGTACAATGGTCTAATCTTGTCCTTCCTAATAAAAAGTGCCTGATTACGGTTAAAACTTTGATTTTATAAGGAGTTATTATTATTCCTAAGGCCCAATTATAATACTGACATCAGAGCTGAAATATATCATCTTGCAAGTTTCTAAACATCCGATTGTACATGCGCAAAATATGGTCAGTCGCCCTAAGAGGCATAAGAACAATAACTTGTGCACAGCCAGATACCTTTAAGTAGGTAATCATTTGCAATTATGCAAAATTGGAAGAAAATCAAATCTGTTTCTTTACTCAGATGAAATTATTGATTAATTATGCCTGAGTTTCCTCTGACCTTTCCAGCCCCATGCTAGATTCAGTAGCTGGAAATATACTTCTGGTCACCCACCTCGTTAGAACATATCATATGTAAGTATCCAACACGAGATCAGAGGAACTCGCTCTAACATAAACTGCACAACTGAACATGGGTTTTTCCACTTTTGATTGTTTATTGTCATTAGGTACGTTTGCAGCGAATATCATTTGTGAATATCATTTGGCAACTTGTGTGAACTGGGATCTGGAAAAGAATGTCGACCATGTTCAAGGTTCTGTTGAAGGAATAAAATGCGTGGCCCTAACATCAATGTAAAATATACATATATCTATGTAAATTACTGTTAATAACCATAAAATATACATGGTTTGTATTGTTTGAAAATTTGATTGGATGGTTGTTAAAATAATGAATGGTCTATTACGGTATGAAATGGCGAATACAGGTCAATGCCAATAACTTGCTCTGGAAAATAATGTCAAATGTAATAAACTAAGTCCTGCTAAATCAATTGCAATTTATTACAAGCAGCTAGTTGTCATACAACATCCCAAAAAATTGTTCTTACATTCAACTATTGCAGAAACGTTTGCAGCAGCACCAATATAACAAAAACAAATTTTCTTTGTGTTCTGGTGAAATATCCCTTAATTGGTATGAAAGTTAGAAATAAAGAACTTTCCAATTTGTTTGTCCTTTTACTAAATCCTAATTCCTGCCTGTTGTTCATGTTATGCATGCACACTAGAATTGCTCATTTCTTGGTAGGAAGATCTGAACATGTTTTCAACTTAAGTATTCGAAATCTTTCGGTAATAAGTTCTGCATTCTGTAATGTTTGCAAAGGTCTCAAATTTGTTTTAGATTTTTCAGTAAGAACCATTAATAGGTTTTAACTGCAGTACAAAATGATTGCGCATTTGACAAAAAAAATAAAAAAAAAATAACAAAACAAACTAAAGCTATGTTAACGCAGGTTATCAAACAATTAAATGCTGGTGACAATGTGTACTGTTTGACCTTATATTGTATCTGCAAGAAACAAAGGAGTTGACTTAATCCCGATATGGGGAACTTATTTAAATATGTCTTTAGTGCTGATTATTTCACGTCTGAATCTATTTGTCTTGAACTGGATGCACAAGAGTAATTAGAGAATGAAACTTAATTTAGTTCAATTGTTAGAAACATTTAGCATCATTACGGCTATGGTAGCATGTGATCAATGATCTAATTGTCCTTTGGCAACTTTGGCATCTGTTTATGGGGATCCCATTGTCGAAATTCTATTCGGTAGTGATATTGAAATGCGCCAAATATCTGCCTAACAGACCACCAATAGGTACAATGGGATCATATAAGACACGAAATTCTGATTCCAAACAGTCTAAAATATATGGACATTTACTTATGTGGGATATGTAACCAAATGTTTATGGTGTTAGTTAAAAATTATTATTAATAATCAATCTTGCATAAAAGAGAATGGTTCATTAGAATGGGATATCATCTTATATCAGCTTATCTTACTTTGTCAATTAATGTCTTAAGCAAAATGAACAATAAAATGGAATGCATTTTGTGTTCGATTTAATATTGTTGTTTTCTTACGTCCAAGGTAAATACACATGGAGAAAGCACATTGGCATGTTCCATTCTCTAACAGTTTAAAATGGTGTCGTAGACAATCTAAAGAGGCTCTTCTAATGAGTTTTCATCTCCATCGTTCCATTTAAATTTCATTATAACTATACTTATAAACAAGTACTGAAAGCCAAATAAGGAGATGGTGATAGTGTTACGCATATAATCACCCAATCATATATATATATATATATATATATATATATATATATATATATATATATATATATATATATATATATATATATATATATAGATATAGATATAGATATATATAAACAGCTCGGACCAATAATAAATATTATAAATGGCCTAAATGCACATTATCAACTGGAAAGATGTCTTCAAGTGTTATGAATAAAAAGGCATCATTCTGACATAATTAGAATATTTTACAACTTTTGAACTTGTATATGGTGTAGTAATACATGCATGATGACAACTTTGAGTATCAACTACGAAGAGACTATACATATAAAGACATTTGCTGAAATGACTTAAATTTATGTTTTATTATGTCTTTAAGAAACATTTAAAACTGTAATTTTTAAAATTGATAGTTCAATTTACAAATGCAATATACACAAACTTTAATAATAAACTTGGGATTTCAATTTAACCTTTAATGGCCAAGTAACTGATATGCGTCAGATCACAATTATTGTTCCTGTAAAGGGAATATAGGTTGCTGCATTTGTATGGGAAAATATGAATGACGTTTTCTGAAAAATACTGCAAGACCTTTCGGAGTGGAATATTTTTTATTTAAAAAACAAAACAAAACGAGTTCATATTTTCCTGTGCAAATGCCGTAACCTTTTTATTATATGCGCAATTTGTTTAACTACCTAAGGATTAATAATAAAAGACATTGCAAGAAATAATGTAATTGATTTTTTGCTTTACTCCAAAATGAATTCACAGCCGTAGATTCATCAATACACAATAACAATATTATTGTGCACATAGCTCCGCACAGTGACCTTTTAACTTAGTCGCGCACTCTACATCAGTTTTAAAAAGAATTATCGATTACGTCTGCTTAAATTTGAAATTTAGAGTCATATTGTGAATGAATGTGTATGGATTTTGTTGTTATGTTGATCCAATTCCATTCTGCTTTTCTGGTTATGAGGGATTGGATTATTGAGTTAATTCAGTGCAGTAAGGAAAAAAATGAAAATGAAGTTCAGCTGAAAATGTAGGCTACTCGAAATTCCAGTACAGCTTACTTGTGTATCAGGTTTTGCAGGGCATGTCGGTCGGATTTGAAGAATTAAGAAAGTACATTTTGAGGAAATTCAAGATGCATAACTGTAAGAATATTTATTACCATTTTTATTACCAGCTAAAGAAAACATGCTTATGTCCGGTCACTTGCATCTCGCCGCTGGAGGGACCCCAGCAATGACATGTATCATACAGAGTGTATCCTATCGCTAGTCTAACAGTGTATCAAAATATTGTTACGAGTCTATGCTCTTAAAAAAAGTAACAGAAAAGAGTGAAGACAACAAGCTTTGTAAAGTTTAACAAATAATTTATTTCCCTAGAATACAAAGTGAAAAATGAGAACAAAGAACTTACGGTATTGCGAATTGTATCCAAAAATTAATGACACAAGTCCTAGTTAAAAAAGTCCTGACAGAACCTCAGTTCAAGTCCCGAAGAGATCCAAAATTGAAGGCAATGACGTGTTTTTATGGCCTGCAAAGTGCTGATGTGTTAACAGTCTCTTGTTGAATCACAGAAATATTATTCCAGGTTTGAATTCAGTATACATCCCAATGAATGTTTTCATCTAAGAATTTTGTCAGAGCATTTTTTATTTCCAGAGAAGATAAACACTTGAATTCAATAACTTGAAGAAAATAAAATTCAGCCCAAACAGGTCACAACATACTACAACCTAACGTGCTAGATGTTAAAGCACGACTGGTTAAATCCTCACAATCACAAGATAATACAGTTCTCTGTTTGACCTCAGGTCAAAATTAGTATTTTCTAAAAACAACGATTACCTACTGGAAATAACCTTCTAGAAGGATCTAATGAGCCTTGTTTATTTACAACACAATAGCCTACATAATTCACTGAGGAATCTCCAAAAACCCTGACCCTGATCAACATATTTACGCCTTCTTGTTTGCCTGAATAATAATCCTGATAATAAGCTCATACACGTAGAGAATAATGAAGCTATTATTAGTTGTTTACATAAATTAAATAAAACAAATAAAAAAAAGTCCATCAGGTCAAGCAGAAATGAATTCAGTTTTGGACAAGGTCAAGTCCAGCAAACAATGTTACCTTACAATAACATGTAATGAAATAAAAAAAATTGTTAAGAAAGCAGACAAACAATTAAATTAAATATACAGAGCAATAGTTACACGGGAAGCATTGAAACTCAGCTGTGCGGTGTGGGAAACAATAGAGACAATCACACAGTAATGTTCATATTCTAAAGAATAAGCAATAACTGATCAATCAATACCAATAAAGCTATATCTATAGCATTCATTACCACCTTAACCTATGAGGAAAAACAATGCTGTAAAAATAGACTTGGACAAAATAGTGGGTACTACACGTGAAATAATAATTGTTACCTGAGTCCATTCACTGCTGATTTTCTTCGTGAGAGACAGGGACATTATTTGCTTTATAGCATAAATTTGTTTTGCATCAGTCAGAGTGTGAACGGACAGTCCAGTTTTGTCGGGCACAAATTCACTGTTCATCGTACGTGAATGGTACACCATTCGGCTACTTACAGAACACAACGCAAGCAGACATGGCACACATGTTAAAAATATTCATGAACTATATACGACTGCAGTTAATAAATCCAGCATAAGAAATATTGAACGAGACCTGCCACTATTTTATTTGTTTTAATTAACATAAGAATTTGATTACATCTGGCATTATTTGACACTATAATAAATTAATGTGTGCCAATGCATGGCTTTTGAAAGTTTATAGCAGTTTGGACAACAGTTTGCACAACAGTAAGAAGTATGAAAACCATCAGGTCAACACTTGCATCAAGTGATGAACCTATGAGTCAGTGTTTGGATCAAAAGATATACCTTTTAGTCAGTGCTCGGATCAAATGATATAAATATTGGTCATTGTTTGGATCAAATGATGTACATATTGGTTATTGCTTGGATCAAGTTATGTCGCTGATAGTCATAATATGTGTCCAATGAGGATCTGTTTAATGTATGAGCAACATTTGTGCAAGGGGAGGGCTAGAGCGGTATGGAATCAAGGGGTGTCATAATGGGCTTTTGAGACTGACCAGATAATCACAGTTCCTGATACCTAAACCCCCTCTATATATCATGTGACTTCATTTTAGTCAGGATTTGCGCACACGAGTGTGTGATCATAACCCTCGTGAGCCCCAATGAGGAGCCTCCGTAGAAAGATCATTACAATGCCATGTGCTCATAGACCTATTAACACATACAAGTAAGTATTAGATACAGGTAGCCTCAGTGCAATCCGATCAAGAGTGTAACATAAATATATGTGCATTTTTGTGGCAGTTGACTTCAGTAACGTCTCTTGAATAAGTCGTAAAATTTAGGAAATTTCCTGTTAATGCATGCCTTTAATTCTGATTTTTTTTTTTTTAAAAAAAAAAAAAAGATTTGTTGACTTAAGCAAGAAATGAAGTATTCTGGCGTGCCTATCATTTATCAAAGCAAAATCGGGCATTCCTTATCTTTACAAAAATCGATGTGAACAACGACTTAAGTCATTGCTGGTGGAAGTGATAACCAATATTTAGGACACAGAATTACCAGTCCGGGACTATGTATGCGATCTTTTATATTTACCATACACTAGAACATGAATAAGATATGAAGATAACAATCCATGGAATGGCAATTCACAATGGCACTTTTTATATGAAAAAATATCGAAGAATGAATCACGTTATTTTTCAACAATACTGTTAAGTTAATATAAGAGGGGATTTTTTCTCTTATACGTTAAGACCTATCGGTTGCCTACTCGTTTAGCGAGTAATACTTTAATCGATTCATTTCAGTTTCGAATCACACTCGCAGAATATATATTGTTCTTTATTAATCCAGTAAACATCAAGCTTAGGTACGTTCACATGACAAAAGAGGCATAGCTTTTAGTCGTAGTCTCGTCTGAAACAAAGCGATAGTACTAGTATGTAGTTTGGTACATTAGGGACACGACTGTTGTTGCAGATTCAACCCGCCGTAATTGACACTGACCAAACAACTATGTTAACTGCAGTTAATTAGTGTGCAACAGCTTACAACAGCAGCAGGTTTACAATCTCTCAGAAAATACTTAGCAACATCCACAACCCGAGTGGAGACTGTTTCCTTTGTAGGAAAAAATTGTGTGAAACAATTACAGCGGGTATAAGTAACACGTCGAAAGCCTCATCGATTCCTGTGTAAAGAACATATAGTGCAGAAGCTCAAAAAAAAAAAAAAAAAAAAAAAAAAAAAAAAAAAAAAAAAAAAAACAGGAACAAAACAAAACAAAACAAAACAAAACCAAGAAAGGTGCAACAGGTCTTGAGGAAGAGCGACCACGATCATTTCAAGCACCAATCAATGAAACAATAACTATAGTTCTTAGTGAACGTGGTCACAGGTCCCAAGAACGCAGTTTCACCAGAGACTTATATATTCCACAGGCAAATATAATCTTTGATTGTATTGCAGTTGTACAAGTAAAAAGCTAATTGGGTAGTGTGTGTGCGTGTTACACCAGAGAAATGGAAGCTCGTCGAGCTATTATACATTGCGATCACATTATTAATAGAAGCATTACGATAGAGCCTCAAAGTTACCGACGCCAGAATATATTAGAAGATCAACAAGAGCTGCATGATGAAGCCGATAAGACATCCGTTTTACTCGCCAAATACAAACGCGCGCTTGTGCTGCAAATGTTATTTGCAGAATCACCTCCGCGACCGCCGTTCGCCTGAATGTTGCTTGCATTGTGACCGTATCAACTATCATAGGTACACCAATCGCATTTGTTGTCAAAACTATGTTGATAGCAACTGTTATGTCTGGCATAAGAATATTTTTCCAACCGTTAAATTCGCGAGAACGTGTCTATTCAAAACTTTTCGCAAAGAACAAAGTAGCCTCAATGCAGTCAGTAAACTATACTCTGTAGCTATTCGAGAGTAAACAATTCGCATTGATGAGGTCTGGTTCTAATAAAAAACAACCGACGTCTCCACGCTCATAAACTGAACCGGGGCCTTGGCGACTCAAAACAGGTAGCCCATTTACAGGCAATAAAAACTGAGTAAATGTTTGCGGTCAAGGAATCATATTATTACATACTTTTGAAAAGCAGAAGAATTGCATTTAAATTTAGTGAATATGGCGTTGGAATTAATTACTATGTTTTGAGAACGAAATGTTGAAATATGAGTCAGATATTCATTTTATGTTCGATACAAATACTTTTCGGATTCATCTTTAGCTATCCTAATATTAAAGCCTCAACACATTTTACTTTATGCCATATCTCTCTACCATAACTCAACAAAACGATAATTGAATTTTGAAACAATACAGTCAGAGTGATCAAAAGAAGTTCAAAGTTTGAAATTACTTTATTAAAATCTTATAGATACAATGCAAACTTTGCAACACACATGTACATAATGTGTACGAGGTCTAGGAAAACGATGCAAAAGTTTAAAAGCAATAGTAATAACATACTTTTGTTCTGTTCACTCAAAGATCAATTGTGGCTTATTGGAGGTATATTGTAAGTTATTTATATCTTTTTATTTCTTTAGATTAATTAATTTATTTTCCAGAAAAACAATTCTACTGATAGGAAAATGAACCAACCCAAGCTAATACACATTAATTTTTTTTCAGGCACCAACAATTATGCCTATTATGTTTGCCATCTCTAAAGTTCAGCGCTAATCAGGTGTGTAATCCGACTTGCAGCTCTATACATAGCTCTGTTGTGTTACAAGGGAGTAGTAGTGCTCACTTCAACTATACTTAATAAAGCCTTGCTAAAAATAACACTAACACGGACTTTATTATCTCTGATCATTTTACAACACTGTTTTCAGCTTTGGAAACGTCCATAAATTTCATGATAGCTAAACCCAACTGAGACGAATTTCTTGATTTGTTTATAGTCTAGGTCAACTGATTAGTGAAGGGTTAAAAATCATGATAGTTAACTGTGAAGGGTTGACACTCCAGTACAAACTCAAGAATCTCTCAGTTCTAAGACAAGCTTGCCAGTAATTTGTGTTTTACGTCTTTTTGTGCTACCCTTGACCATATTTGCCACCCTCCTTTAGCTTGTCTGCTCTTTGAACATTGTTTTGGCGCAGCTTTATGAAGGCTCATTAATGATTTATAATTAGTTTTGGTGATTTCAGCTTTCTCCCCTATTTTTTTAGTTTTAGCTTTGTGAAAGTTTGTACTTAAATCCATATTCATTAGGTTAACATTGTAAAATCTACTAGATCTGGGATTGATAGCGAGAAGACATGTATCGACTGATTTTGTCGTAATGTGTCCTTATAGAGTATCCAAATGAAGTAGTAACAACTTGCATTAGAGGCTATTTTTTGTAAATGTATAACACATCGAAGAACGTACCAGCTTTCGACCGAGCCTAAATGTACCTGAAATGCACATCATAACAATGACGTAAAAGGAATACATAACGTTAATGATTATTTATCTTTGGACGTTGTCACTTGTTTGATTTGATTGGGCATATAAATTTTAAAATATAAATTTATAGGCGAGTATGGTTTCAGCTATTATTCTGGCTTATTGACTTTAACATTAAGAATATCTCGATTTTTAAAGAGGATGTAAAGGACTCATCGTTCGGGTGACGCTGTGCTTGATATCTTAGTAGAGATTATAGCCTTAGTAGTTATTCCATTTTGGTATCTGGACTGGGCGATTACGTATTGTCAAACGTCTACTTTTTTAAACGTAAGCGGGTGGTGGCATAACGTACGGTACTGGTTTTAGGAATAGAAATAAAAATGATGTTATTTTAAGGTTTGAGACAGGATGAATGCGATCTAATATAAAATATCTTAGGGGACGGTTTAGAGGTGAAATTAGTTTTACCTCTTTAGGACCGGCGTATATGTGTTCGTTTTTGGAAAGAATGAAAATAGTGTTATTTGTTGGTATAACGGACTAGTCAGGATGTATCATGTTAATGCACTACTTGTATGGGTCTCTATAAATCTGACGAGTACATGAATCGGTACTTAAAATTTAATTTATAAAGGTACACTATCGGGTACCTTTTGGGGAACCTGGGTTGTACATCCTTTGCCAAAATACCATGAAATCGCCCAATCCTCCAAATTTAGCTTGGACAAAATAGAACATACATTACAATTTTTGTTTAACGTCTTTAGAATGAGTATCAATACAAACACTATTTAAGCTTAAACATGATGCATGTCTTGCATTATGATCAGGATCTGTCTGTTATTGTTGACGGCTATTAGCCAGCAAGAGGTTAGCTATTCTTTTCAAATGCATGACCTGGTCAAATCTGGTTTTAATCAATTGTGCTATTCTTGTATGCAACCAGGTATGTGTCTCCAAACAACACCACGCGTATTTCATTCAGATGTGATCTTAAAGAGACCACGAGAAGAAGATGTTAGAAGACCAATACCTTTTGTCCTTATCTTTGTTTTGAGTTCCTTTTTATGTTGGGGAGGGGAAATGACTAAACCTACTCGGCAGTCGGCACTGTATAGTCAGGAATCTGCTGATGTGCGGTTAAAACATGCACATACATACATTTATACCTACCTGCCTACCTACCGAACTACCTACCTACATACATATATACATACATTTCCACTAAATTTTTACGGAGCGCAATATTATGTCTGATTTGATGCTTGACATGTCGGTTATTTTTTTTCGCAACTTGTTTGTAAAACTCATTTGTGTAGTGTCTTTAAAAACGCTTCAAAAAGGGAAACTAAGTGAAGGCGGAAGGTGAAAAGGAACAGTAGCAGTGGTTGCTCTATATAAATATTACTCACCTGGCAAAAAGACAAAAAGAAGAAACAATGATTAATAAATCAATCGACAGACGCACAAACTCGGGTTACTGAGTTCAAGTAAATACAACGAAGGGCATGGCTGCAAACACAGGAAATTGATTATTATTCATTTGTTTCCCTCTTATCTTTTTTACCGTCATTCGTTTGAACAGATTAAAAAAAAGGAGGTGAACACATCGCTTCAATTCATTTGAGCTTTCTAGAAATGTCTGTTAGGCAATAAACTGCAACAAAAAGCAGCATGGTCAATTGAACTAATCGTAACTTAGCTTTTTATTGCTATATGCCTAAGTCACTACTGTGATTTGATGGCTTGAATATAGCAACAGAGCTTTACCTGAAGGTGGAAAAGTACATGTAACTAATGTCGAGAAATCACATCAGATAATACGTGAAGTTTACATTGGTTTGGATTTATATACATTTTGTAAGTATCAGTGTGCTGTATATGCATATGAAACTACACGTATACACATTCAAGATTACATGTGTTGACAATAATGGAAATTTTATAATGTCAAGGTATTTTACAAGTATCAGTCTAACTGCACACATATACATTCATAATCACCTGCGCTCACACTTGCGGGAATTCCTATCTAGTCAATGTATGAAGTGTTATTGGAATGACCTTACGATTTCTAAGAAATTTGTTATCCAGTATCGAAATGAATAACATGGCAGAGTTCGACATTGACAGTAATCTATAAATTACCAATCGTTTTGGTAGGAACTTGAGTTTTGAGTGTTTACGGAATTTATTCTAAAAAGACACTAAAGTAAATAAACGATTTGAAACAAATGACAGTCATGTTTAAGATTTAATACTTTTGACACCAAACTGCATAATAAGGTATGGGACGTAATTTTTAATGTTTCTAAAGGTCTCAAGGTTATTTTGTGACGATATTAAAGAATAAAGATGCATACCGAGTAATTCTTATAATTCTATGTGCATAACAATGGCTATGAAAGCATCTTACGATAGATAAAATAATGTTCTGTTCCATTGGACCGGTTAGGCAAATGTTAAGAAAAAGTTTTCCATCAGCTAAAAAGGAAATCGTTTTCATCGGCATTATCAGCGTCATTATTCTTATGTGAAACATCTAACATTGTTAGGGATGATATACCATTTATAGTGACTGTGGTGTACGAGTACTAGCGACTTGAAGTAATTGAAGGTATGCAATGGTCTAATTTTATCCTTAGTAAGAAAATGTGCTGATTACGCTTAAAACTTGCTTTTGTCAGGAGTTATTATTATTCCTCAGCCCCAAACATATCACACTTTAATAGAACCGTGTCGTGCATGTAAAAGTCTTCCATTATTTTTTTTGACATCAGGACAAAAAGATTATCTTCTCTCTATCCATAGATGGCATGTAATTTGAAATAAGTACTCCAGCTCTTTGTTTCTTTGGTGTATCAACCTTTCCTTAAGTAGGCAGAAACTAACGATGCAATTTTGCAAGTTTCTAAACATCAGAGGGTACATATATAAAATACCGTCAGTCGTCCTAAGATGCATAAAAATAATAACTTTTGTACAAGTAGATCCTTTAAAGTAGGTAATCATTTTCAATTATGAATACTGTCAGCAAATCAAACGTGGCTCTTTACTCAGATGAGATTATTAGTGAAAGAATGCATGACTTTAACCGTTTGTATATAGTATTGCCTTGCATTAACTTCGATAAATTCCTAAGTCCTATCAATAAACAGTTCAAATTGAAGCTAGTCTGAATCTCAATTCCGTTCCAAGATGGTGGATGATGACGTCAGACGAAGTTTTTACACAAATGTCCAGAATTTTCACTTTGAATCAAAATTTGTACTGTTCTGTTCCAATCTAGAATTAATTTCACTAAATGTCTTTGTCCAAAGCCAGTTGTGTTTAGTTCTCCAGGGAAAATAAAATTATTATTTAAAAAGTAGATGAACTATAGCTGTCATCTATACCAATACACATCTCGCTCTACAGACGTGCAAATGAACAACTCTTTCCAGCACCAGAAAAAGAATACCTTCTTCTCAAGGTATATGAACGACTCTACAAGGTGTTAAAATATGACTCTGCCTGACAGACTATTTCACAGATACCTGAATATTTAAACTGAACGAAAGCGTCATTTCATGCACACGCACGAAGAACTCATGGTGATTTCAAAATCTCACCATCGCATCACACGATATAATCATACATGCTTGGCAAATGACTTTGGCCACAACCAATCATCTACCTAGTTTGTTTATCAAGCCAGCAATCTAAAAAATTGCTTACGAAATCCTAAGAGTCAAATTTACGTTCTAAATAAACACGACGTTTCTTTCAAAATGTCAGACCCTGTGAACATAATCAACATCACAATAATAATTATATTTAATGATACAAAAATGAAATAGAAATAATTCAAATTTTAACACACAAGTAATTAAACTACATAGTCGTAACAATATTTTTAGTCACCCGCCTCGTGAGAACATACCAAACACATATATCTAACAACAGGTCTGAGGACCTCGAGCTAACATAACTTGAACTTGGGGTTTTCTTAACTTTCACTGTCACTAGATATGTTAGCAGCGAATATCATTTGAGAATATGTGTGATATGGGATCTGGAAAAGAATGTTGGCCTTTTCGTCATCATGATCAAGGTTATATTGTAACAATAAAATATGTGGCCCTAACATCAAATGTCAGATATACATATATTTATGTAAATTACTGTTCTACAGATAGGCATAAAATCAACATGGTTCGGTATTGTTTGAACATTTAATTTGGTGGTTGTTCAAATAACGAAAGGCCTATTACGGTATGAAATGGCGAATATAGGTCAATGTCAATAATTTGCTTTGGTAAACAATGTCAAATGGAATAAACTAATTCGTGATAAAGCAATTGCAATATATTAAGAGTATGCAGTTGTCATAAAACATCCCAAAATTTTTTTAATTACAATCAACTATTTTAGAAACGCTTAGAGCAGCACATAAAGAATAAAAAACACTATTTCGTCGTATTCTGGTTGAAATATCCATTATTCTATATCAAAGTTAGAAATATAGAACTTTCCAATAGTTTCATCCTCTTACTAATCCCAGTTCCTTCCTGTTGTTAATGTTATGCATGCACTCTAGAATTGCTCATTTCTGGGTAGGAAGATATGACCATATTTTTAACTTAAGTATTCGAAATCTTTCGGTAATAAGTTTTGCATCCTGGAATGTCTGCAAAGTTGGTCTTAAATTTGTTTTAGCTTCTTCAGTAAGAGCCATTATTAGCGCTTAACTACAGTGAGAAATCATTGCATATATTTACAACAAATAAAGCTATGTTAACGCAGGTTTTCAAACAATTAGATAGTGGCGAAAGCGTAGAATGTTTGACCCTATTTTGTATCTAAAATGGCCAAATGAGTTGACTTAATTCCGATATGAAGAACTTATTTAAATATGTCTTCATTGATGATTATCTCACATCTGAATCTGTTTGTTTTGAACTGGATGCACAACATCAATCAGAGAAAGAAACTTAATTTACTTCAATTGTTAGAAACATTTAGAATAATTACGGCAATGGCAGCATATGATCCATGATCTAATTGTCCTTTGACAACTATGGCAAAAACAAGACATTATCTGGTTTGTGAGGATCCCATTGTCAAAATTCTATTGGGTAGTGATAGTGAAATGAGCCAACTATTTGAATTACAGCAGCAGAGAGGGTGGACCCTACAACTTTGTAGAGACCTTATTTTTGAAATTTAAGGGTTCCTACGAAGACTGAAAAAAAAGTTTTTGCCTTAATAGTAAAAACTTCTCTAATTGACCAGATTTTTTCTGATTTTTTCACGTGCTGGTCACTACGCGTATGTCGTTCACCTTCTCTGCTGCAATAAATTAAACAGCCATTATAGATATTATCAATAATGAGTATTGGAGAACCACACTCAGCTAAATTAGCTCGAGAGCGACTAGAGGCAATTAAAAAATATCTACCTGTTCGTGATTCTGTTAAGCAACAACTACAATCGCGTCAGGAATATCAAGTTGAATTTGAGGAGGATACAAAAAAATTATTTAAACCTATCACTGAGACCACTAAAGGTATTCAACCTGTGTTAGAGAAAACCGCTGAAGAAACTGGAAAAATAGCAAGAAGAACAAAAAAGACAAAATAAATTTTACGTGAACTTCCAGAAAAAATAGCTGCTGCGATGCCAGTCCTGGAAATACCTGAAGGCGCTGAAGCACTAGAACCTGAAGGCGCTGAAGCACTAGAACCTGAAGGCGCTGAAGCAGAAGGTGATGAAGCCCCCGAACGAAAGAGTCATGCAATAAGTACTGCTGAATTGATAAATAAATTTGATGAAGAAACTATTAAGACAATTAATAATTTGAACCTATATCAACTAGCTAAGTTTGCTGTGGGTAGTTTTAGTCGAAGAGATAAATTAATGAAACCTGAACACGCAAAATATATTAAACCCAGTGAACAATGGCAAAAATATTTATATCGCATGCGCATGAAAGTTGAACAAGCTAGATATGATGATGTATTATATAAGGGTTATGAGAAGGAAATTGATAATTTAATTCTCTTAAGAAGAGAGGAGAAAGAACAAAAGAAACAAAAACCTCCAAAACAACAACAAGTACTAAAAACGCCACCGAAACCATTTGAGCAATCACTTCGTGATTATCCAGAATCACCAAAAACACCAATGAAACCAAGTAAAAAGAAATCAAGTAAAGAGAAAGAAGAAGAAGAATTTCAAGACGCTCCCGAAGCAACTGGAAGTGGTCTAGGAAGTGGCCTTATTACTTGTCCCAATAACGTTCTTGCTGATGTTGATCGACTAGAAATCCTCATTGGAGGAAAACGAGCTGGTAATAATTCATCAGAAATCATTAATGAAGCAGCTGATATTTGTAAACGATTATTTACAGGCGGTGTTATGGATATTAATGTATATCGGTCCCTCATTAATGAAATCGCCGATGATTATCATAGTGACTAAGTATGTAATTAGTTATAAAGTCACTTAATAACAAAATGATTATGCATGGTACTCAACGTGGACCTACCATGGTCAGGGTAATAAACTCTCGATTACCGGTATACAAAGCGACCTACGGAGATGGATTAGGTGATATTGTTCAGAGTCTGTTTAGAAGAATAGCCCCAAAAGCAATACCGATTGCAAAGCAACTAGGAATGAAAGCTATTGATGTTGTTCGTGAAAAAGGTATAGGCGCTGTTGGTAATATTGCTAGCAAAGCATTCTCAGCAATCAAAGATAGACTATCAAGATTAATACGCAGACCACAAGCGACCGACCTCAACCTGTGAAATTGGCTAGCACTGAAGTGATGCCAGCAAGTGTAAGTAAAATAATAAATCAAGCCGCTAATCAAAAACTAGCGGAGTTGGCTGATATACCAATGTCAGACAAAGAAAAAAATATAACCGCTAGTCTAATAGCAGGAAGTGGTCTCTCTTCGAGGAGTGGTCTTCGTGTTAGACGAAGACGATAATAATAAAGATGTTTAAGCGTATATCTGACCCCGCGTTTGACATGGATGCACCAGTTCTCAAAGATGAGTCTGTGCGCGATTATCAGTATTATTCTTATGACGCACGACTGCCAAATCAGCGTGGACGAATCGAACAACAGGTTCAGGATACAAGTAGGTATTTCTTGCCCGCTGAAGCATTTATTGAAGTTGAAGGTGAAATTTTAAATAACGTTGTTCCTGCAGTACCAGCACCATATGGAGCTGATGTTAGGGTTGGTTTTGTTAATAATGGTATTATGGCGTTATTTGATAGCTCTACGTACATGATTGACGGAAAAAATATTGAATCAATCCAGAAAGACGTTGATGTTGCTACAACAATACTTGGTCTTGCGAGAGACAGCGACGATTATTCAAGATCAGCTGGTCCATCAATGATGTTTGTCAAGGATACTTCTGACCATCCTGATAACAGAAATCAGGTTACTCGACAGCCCAATGATCGAGCTGTTCCTCCTGTTGCTGCTGCTATTGAAGATCTATATTTTCCAAATCCAGAATTTAACTTAGGATTTGCAGCACGTAAATTAATGTTAAAAGGTGATAGGAGAACATTTTCATGTGCAATTCCACTGTCACATATCTTTGGATTCTGTAGAAATGTCAGAAAAGTCATTTTCGGAGCCAAACATACGGTTGTACTTGTGCGAAAAGGCGATGATAATGATGCATTATGGAGACCCATTGGTGATCCTGGTATAGTAGTACTAACAAAACTTTCCCTGTGGATGCCAGTGATGACTCCGTCAATATCTGAAGAAGACCGGTTGTTATCTTTTATGAGTCAAGGCGGTAAATCAACTTTGTCATGGTTGACTATGACCACAGATGCTGTTGATAGCGCTATTAATGGTTTATGTACATGGCAAATAGCTTCTCAGCAAGGTGTTTCTGCACCAAGACATATACTTATTGCGTTTCAAAATACTGCACGAGTAAATAGTCAGACACAAAATATTATGGTATTTGATAAACTCGGTGTTTCTCAAGTATCTCTGAGGATAAATGGACACCAAGAACCATCCGCGGATATATTACTGAATTTCGATCAAAATCATGTAGCACGTGCATATCATCGTCTTATGTCGTTCATGGGACGTGATCAAAACATTGATACTGGTTTACAAATATCGCAGCTAGATTTTACAACGCTGTATCCGATTTATTACTTTTCATTAGAACATTTAGATTTAACCAGACAATCTGTTGTAGATATTCATTTTCGAGCTCGTGTTAATAGAGATCTTGGAGCTATCCCTAATTACAGAGCAATCGCCGTTATACTCAGCGATAAATCGATGTTACTCGAAGGTGTTGGTGGACGAATGAGAGTTATTGATGCCCCAGTAGAAAACATGTAATTAGATCGTTCATAATATTATAAATGTCATATCATCACGTTAGTGTGAGTCTGACTCCTGGTCAGATCAAAAAGCTGCAATCAGCATCAAAAAATAACTGTGGAATAAAAATATCGCTAAAGCGAGAACAAATGACCGGTACAAATAAATTATCGTTGACCGAGCGTCAGTTCAAAAACTTCAATGAAGCTAAAAAATCAAATAAAGGCGTCAAACTTAATCTTTCTGCGGGCGCCATCAAAGACGTTGCTAAATCGGGTGGTATATTTCCACTTCTCGCAGCTATACCAGCATTAATAGCCGCTGCAGCCCCAGCTGTTGCAAAAGCAGCTGCGCTAGGTGCTGTTGGAACTGCTGCTGGAATGGCATTAAAGAAAGCAACTGGACAAGGAATCAAAAAAAAGGGAAGCGGTTTAAGACTACCAGGAACCCCGTATTCGTGGTACGGAAAGGGTCTAAGACTACCAGGAACCCCGTATTCGTGGCACGGAAAGGGTCTAAGACTACCAGGAACCCCGTATTCGTGGTACGGAAAGGGTTTAAGACTTCCCGGGACAGTTTACTAATATCACCCATGTCCAATTTTGATTTACTTAATGCTGCTAAGCAACTAAAAATAAAAAACTTCAGAGGTGTTTTTATGCGCGATCAATTACCAAAAAAACCAAACAATATTGAAACCGGTATCATTATTCTCGATAAAAACTCTGGCCCAGGCACGCACTGGGTCGCATATGCAATTGATCCACGTGGAATTATTTATTTCGATTCGTATGGATTAGCGCCACCAAAAGAATTTTTAAAGTAAGTTACCGGCGATATTCCAATCTGGTATTCAATGCTACCAACACAAAAAATAACTGATCCCCCAATATGCGGTCGTGAAACCCTCGCTGTGCTTGATGCTGTATCAAAATCAACAGCACCACCTCATAAAGTCGTGCACGCGTTCACTACACTACGTCATAACACTTAAACAGATATCAATAAATATAATTGTAGATATTTATGGAAGATCCTCAGGTAGAGCTCAGAAAGTCGATTTATCTAAATATGCAACTCTTGATCAGCTCAGAAATGAAATCGATGATTTATTAAATATCACAAGTGTGGATCAAAATGAAGTCGTCGTTTTTCAGGACAAACAAGGACGATTAAAAACGAGTAACATACAACTACTAGATGTACTTGTACGAATTCCCAACGCGGTTGTTAATAATATCGTTACTTTTACTGATCAAGGTAAAATACAGGATTCCGGTAAATCGGTTAACGACTATGTTAAGAAAACTGGTGATGTATTTACCGGTGACATTATTATGTCAGGAAGAAAAATTACATATCTTGGAGATCCAATCGCAAATACAGACGCAGCAACAAAAAAATACGTCGATGATCAAGAATCCAAGTACGTGTCAGTGCGCGGTGGTATAATGCGTGCATTTCTCGACATGAATAATAATGGTATTAATAATCTCAGAACACCAGAAACAGATTTTGACGCCGCAACGAAGAAATACGTCGACGATAAGGAAATTCCAATAACGACTTCGTTAACGACAATCAATGATGGAATTGCTGCATTTAGAACTGATTATATTAATCACGTGCAAACGTTTCTAAATTTCCGTAGAAATGTAAACAGATCTATTAACGAATTTTTGGAACTCCACCAGTCGTTGACATAAAACTTACCGACATTAACATGAAAATCAACGATATTGTTAGTGGAATTCCTAATATCATTGAAAAAACGAATCTTATTAAAATTCCTCACAAGCAGATCTTCAACGTAGTATACACAGTAGCATCAGGATTAGGAGTATGGACACTGCAAGATAATAATCTCAAACACACCGCAGAAGTCACTGGTGTATACAGACTGTCCGTATTTAGTAGTGCAAAATTCAGTATATTTACTACATTTCCATGGCGTTATTCAAACGATACTTTTTCTGGAGTTGTATCCGTCATAATAAATAAAGATGCGGAAGAAACATTTCTGCTGGAGGCATCTGATAAAAATTTAACCAGAGCACTATACTGGTGGTGCTTGGAATTTGTTTGTGAAACTCCTCAATTAGTTATCTAGATAAGTATAATGAATCAAGAGTCATTTATCGACGTTCAACGTCACAGATACGCTCAAGTATGTGAGTGTCAAACCAAACTAAAAAATATCATCGACGATTACACGATAAAGGTAAAAAAATATCGGCGACGTATGGTTGTTATTGATATAATGGTATACTCGGTTTCTGCTGTTATTGCTGGAACTGGATTATTACTATCAACAATAACGATGACAGCGCCTGCAGTTGTAACAATTATAGTTTCCACGGCAACAACATGCGCAGGTATTTTCAGTATTATCGCTAAGAAAATATCTACATGTACAAATGATAAACTAAACGAGTACATAATGAAATTGCACACAGCAACATCATCTTATTCTAAACTATCATCGTATCTTTCGGCGTACCTCATCGACGGTAAAATATCCGATGAGGAGTTTGCAACGATAATGGAAACTTATCATGAGGCGTTCAAAGTGGATTCTAATGATAAAGTGAAGGGTTGAATCTCCGCTCTATTAAAATAATAATTAAATACGGAGTATTTTAAATAATGTCATCGTTAGAATTATTACAGCAGATCGTAGCTAATACAACGCCGTCAAAAACTACTATGATATCATTAAGTTCAACCAATCCTGAATTTAGCGTTAATTTTCCGACTGCAATTCCAGCAAAGAAAATTGCATTAGCGCAGCTTCGAGTTTATCATAGTTGGCCAAATATCAGGTCAAAACCGTTTGGTGGACAACCAGCAAATAATTCACTGGTATTTGCGAATAAGAATAAACCTGATGGAACACCTGATTGGCAAGTTGTTGGAATTTCAACGGGCAGTTATCAAATAGACCAGATTAATGACGAGTTCCAACGCAGAATTAAATCTATCACAGGGGAAGAATCCAAAATAGCGATTACTGCTTACGAACCAACACTATCAGCGGTGATTGAAATAAATTCTCCTGATTACCTCGTAGATATTTATCAAAGTTCAATTAGATCAGTGTTAGGATGGCCTGAAGTCGCACCTATTTATAACGGCGTTTCAGAACAACTAAAAATGAATTTAAAACGAGTGAAGAAAAATTCATTAAAGACCCAGAATATCGAAATAAAAATTCATGGGTTTATATATTATTTGGATCAGATCCAAACGACGATACATATTACTTTACCGATTTTGACAGTAAAAGGATCCCCAAGATGATTAGATCAGTATTTAATGTTATCAGGACGCCAGAGGGGCGGGAGCGAGCGATTATTGATGAAAAATTTTTTAAAGAATTTTTAGATACTCTTAAATCTGAATATGATAAAACGTTTATTGATTTAAGAAGTTTACTTATTTCATTATCTCAACATTATGATCATAATATCAAGCAGCAAATAATCGAGTCAATAAAACATTTAAATGGGATGTTACTCGATTTATACATCGCCAATCAAAGTATTATAAATATTGCGACTAAACCCGATAGAAATCCTTTCACAGATCTAGAACTTAAGTAATTATTCCTTGATCATTATAAAATAACAGAAAAAGATTTACAAACATTCATTATACCAGATTTAAATAACGCTGAAATGAAGAAATTACTTGACGATCTTATTGAAGAATATTATCCGAGAATAACTGAATCATGGAGAAAAATAGCCCCACCACCGGCTATACTAAAACATAATAACAACCCTTTTGGTGCAGGACGTCATATATCGCCAGGCATTGTAAATATAACAACAACAATTGCAGTCAATCTGGTATGCGATGTTATTGAAGGTAGCTATCAGGTAGATCTTTCAAAGTCTAACCAGGCCCAGCAAGGGTACATATTATACAGTTTTAGTCCATTAGCCCCACCAGGTTGGTTAATTGTATCAGAGCCAATTAACCCCGTGTACCTGCGAGTTCATAATCCGTTACTATCAAGGATACACTTTAAACTTACAGACCAAAGCAATCGCATTCTGGACACAAGAAATGAAGAACTAAATATAAATCTGTATGTGAAATCATAATGCGTTTTCATAACAAAAAAAAAAATATCCGGATGCATAGTGTTTGTCTATGATACATAATGGTTGGTATACAATACATCATAGCATATACTTGTCAATATAACCTTGCCTGCGGTCTCATTCAATGCTAATCGGCAACTCCCCTATGTGGCAACCAGTAACTGACAAAATAATAATACTGTATTCTTTGTTTACATAAAATCCGCGCACAGAGTTCTCATATTGCACAATCGAAATCTATTGTCTAGAAGGCTGCATAATTAGCTCTGTTATTGATTATTCCATAACGGCTGTGTATATGTGGCCGATTACTGCGTAAAGTTATTTTAAGAACATCCGCTATGACTAAATCAATTTCCTTGGTAACGGTTTACGCATAGACTCAGTGTTAATGCAGAATTATATATATTTTTCGGAAACTAGAAATATAAAATCCCATTTTACACAGAAAACTGTGGTTTTTGTTAAGAACACTGTAGTTTTTAGGAAATAGGTTATTTATAAACACATACTAACTTTTTTAGTATGTATTTATAACAAGGTCCGATAGCTCAATTGATAGAGCGTAGAAACTCTCATCCGGAGGGTCATGGTTCGAAACCCGAGAAAGACATATGTCTGCGGGAGGCGATTTTAGGCCAAGATTTATAATCTATTGGGGGCTCCAGACCCCCGTCTTCAGAGTACACCAATCCACTACGTCAACACGTGGTGGATTCACTTTTGTGAA
This sequence comes from Megalonaias nervosa, assembly GCA_016617855.1. NCBI lineage: Eukaryota > Metazoa > Mollusca > Bivalvia > Unionida > Unionidae > Megalonaias > Megalonaias nervosa. The sequence continues at coordinate 79,062 of JAECUM010005017.1, forward strand.
TCACCCATTGGTTGATCATTATGGGTTGGTGTGCTTGAAGACGGCATTTCATCATATCATCATCATCATATCATCATCATATCATCATCATCATATCATCTCATCAAGAATATACAGCGGGGGGTGATATGAGGTCGTGACCTTGTGACTTCAATAAAGGGGTACCCACACAAGGGCAATACCAAAAGACACAATCGCAAAACTAAAAATAAACCTAATGAGATTCCAGGTCACAAAGACCAATCAGCCTTTGAGTTTCTAGAGTTTCGGTTACGGATATCTAGGAATTCTTGTAAGGCAATAAACAGAATCTGGTTGGTCACTAAAATAAGACCTACACGTGTATAAACAACCCTCTGAGTTTCTAGAGTTTCGGTTACGGATATTTAGGAATTCTTTCGGGGGTAAACAAATAACACGTACAGACAACCCTCTGAGCCTCTAAAGTTTCGGTTTCGGATATTTAGGGGTTTTCTTGGGGGTAAATGTCTAAACAAAGAACCTCATTAGGTTTATCTGATACAACTATGGAATGGTAGACCGAATGTCACCCCGCGCTGTATATTTTTGTTTATTATTATATTAAATATACACTTATTATGTAATGAATTTTGAAAATATCAATGTCATTGTTTCTGCGATTAAAAAATTACAACATAACGGTATCAATGTATCTGACAATCTTAATGCTGAAAAGATTCTGTGATTTTGACTCATTACAACAACGAAAGAACGAGAACAGATTCACGCTATCCGCTGATTATAAATTCATGAAAATTATCCAACAAGGAATGTTAAAGTCACTGGCAACTGTCACTGATGATCAGGTAAAGTTATTTGTGCCTCTTTCAAACGCTATTGACAAAATCAAGCTAGAATTATGTCATGGATACGAACAGAAAAAGATTATGAACTTTCGTATAAGACAGTTAAGAGAGCATTGTGAAAATACGAGTGAAAATGACAGCGATAATGATGGACCATTGACTGTGATAATAGTTAAACAAAATCCTTGGGAAAACTAACATTCTGCTTAGTATAATGCAACCTACACATATTGACAAGTATATTGTATCCCAACCATTATATTTCAGTAGGTATCATAGACAAGTACAATATTACCCGTGCTTGTTGTGCAATGTTTTTTCGTTGAGTTTGCTAGTTTTCGTTGGGTCAAAATCCCAGGAAGGTTAACGGGAATTAACATTAGGTTTTAAATTTATCGATGAAAAACTGGTTTTTTCCAGTTCTTTTGCTCGTATTGTGTAGTTTTTTGCTAGCGAATTACGATAAAAATCCGGAAAAAACTAGTATTTGATCGATAAATTTAAAACCTAATGTTAATTCCCGTTAACCTTCCTGGGGATTTCACCCAACGAAAACGAGCAAACTCAACGAAAAACAATGATAAAATCGACTAAAATACCTGACAAAATCAACAAAATAGCGTAAAAAACGAGAAATTTGATAAAAAAATCGAACAAAATAAAAACTTTATAAAAAATAGTTAAATCTGATTAAGTAAAGAATGTTTTGTGCCATCGAATACAGTTTATGTATCTTTTGCCTAACCCACTTCTGGAGAACCATCTTGTAATATTTTCTGAATGCCAATTGCAAGCTAAATAATATCATGTACCTAACATAAGTGCGGATAACTACAATACTAAAAAGTTTTATGCTTGCCTCAGTCTCGCTTGATCATCTGATACCAGGTACTGGAAAATAATATTCTGCCCAAATTTGAAAGAAAAAAAGTAGATCTAATAACACCATCAGCGGAACGTTTCACTGAGGGTGATGCTATGTTAAAGTATTTGGCAGCAGAATTAATTGATTCAAAACTAATTTCTTCCCCAGTCTCTGTATTTACGGATTTAATAGCTCTCTTTCCGTATAATTTACACCTTCCTGTGTTTCCGGATTTACAATTTTGACTCTGTGTAGTAATTCGTAGATTTCCAAGTGAATTGTCAAGTTTATCGCCGTTGATGTGGTCAACCACATACCCATCTTTGATTAGTCCAAAATAACACTCGTAGGTAAATATGTGTGATAAATAATGTTTATTTCCTTTGGTATTAAACGCAAGATAACCAGTATTGGTAACACTACCGACTGGTTTTTTCAGCCTGCAATTCCTGATGATGCCATCGCGTGATGCTTCATAATTGGTAAGGATTGGATGTGACACAAACTCATTTTGTTCCATTTATATATATAATATTTATTTGTCTAACTCATTGTTTTTTGAAAATCTAGCCAGATAAGCTTCTTCGGTTTTTATAGGAGAGTCAGTGTTATATTTTTTATCGTAATATCGTTTCAACTCTCTGTACTTTTTACCACCGCATTGCGCACACAGTTGAGTCTTTCCTCGCACTCCAGCACTACACACAATACACGGTTTTGGTCCTAAACTCCCGTTCCTGACGCACTGCATATGATAACTACAGTATTCATCCACACATGTTCTGTTACACGGAGATTTATAACCGATTTTTAACCAGTTGCAATGATTTGGTTGAATCATATACAAAAGATTAATGTTCAATTAAATATATATTTTTCCCTAATTATAATATGGAACAATTATCCGTGATTGAACCCTACGCAACCAGATTCGATCTTGACAGACTACCCGAGTATAAATTTAGTATTTCGATGCAAGATCTAGCTTTAACGAATGCGGATATAACTAAACGTATCCGTGAAGCCAAGAAGGAATTTCGTGACGATGGTGCAGTTCATGCATGGTCAAAATTCAGAGTTGGAAATGTTTCTAATACGATGAATGACAAACGAGGAAGAGTAATCATTAACCACCTTGATAATCAAAAATATTTTATTTCAATAAAATTTATTGTAAATACAGAAGAAGATATTTGGATTATTCGTGACAAGCGCGATCCCGTCCGCGTGCAGTCAGGAAATAATATCTTCTTGAGTAATAAATCTAAACCAGGAATACTAACTGGTATAGATAAACCGTATTATGAGCGATCGTATCCAGTGACTGCGGTTGTCTATGGAATATTTCCGCTGAATAATAAACCTAATGTTGGGGATCTCAAACCGATGAAATTGTCAAGGATAAACTGCGTAGCTGAGCGAGTTACAGAACACTTTACAAACGCGATACGTGGTAATGGTTTAACAGATTTAAGACTTAAAAAAATAAATGACTGGGCAGAGTCGGTTAAAGATACCGGAGCGTCTATCAGCGACGTTGCTGAGCTAGAGAAGAAATTAAGATTCCCAATAGCAGTAAAAACGTTAACCGGAGAGATTTTGTACAAACCGAAATATATAAAAAATGGAGCTCCGATAGATATTATTGATCATAACGCGCACGCATGGACTGCTGCAGTAACAATATTTCCACGAGATAGAAAGATTAAATTTTATGACGGTGATATCTTTGATTTTATTAAAAATATTAGTAAAACCGATCCTGTTTCTGTCTGGTTATTTCAGAGTTCGGAATATGATCATTACGATCAATTTGTACGACCTAACGGTGATATTTATCGTACAGAATCTCTCCATGAGGAAATGGAACATCTTGCACTGAAATATACCTCTGATGATGTCATAGTTAGACAATTACTGAATAACTGTTTTACTGTTCCGTCAGTCGCTGCTCATTTCGCTCAGGAGAAAAATTCATGGAAAACGACACGATCGGAATTTCTTGAAGATGTCAAGAAAAGTTGTATAGAATATGGGCACGGTGGATTATGGAACACCAAATACGATTATAGTGATGTTATCTCGGTTGATATGGTAGCGTGTTATCCTGGGAGTTTTCTTGGATATGGAGCATGTTCTAAATACTTTAAGAGATTCGGACATCCTACACATGACATGACCAGGGTTGCAATAAACGGACCCTTACCAGATTTTGACTTAACAGGATTTGCTCACGTAGAATCATTCGAGTTTAGAGAAGATCTCCATGTGATTACTTATATTTGGTTCGGAAAACATTTTTCAGAGCGACGTTGGGTTCCGATAGTACTATTGCGATATATGCTTGATGCTGGATTTTTAATATCGTTGAGAGTAACTGAAGCGATTATATCATATAGTTCACAGAAGCAAGTTTGGTTACCAGAACCGGACAGATTTAATATCGATGATACCAGGAAAGAATTCCCTGATATTGATGAAGATCATGTCATTAAAATAAGTAAATGCAGGAACGAGTATGATGAAAAACTTGCAAAAGATCTTGGTAGAAAGATAATCGGTAAGTTTACTCAAGGGGGTTCATACGATTATAAACGATATTGTACAAGATTGATTATGGACGATGCTGAACTAGATTTTATAATCGCTGATACAACGGAGAAAAACACATTTATAAACCGATGTAATGCTTATTTATCAGATGGAACAAAACTAGGTACCATTGTGAGCTATCTTGATGGCGACTCACCACAGTTTATTCATTTAAGATCTTCGATGTTAGCTTATGTTTCGATAAATCTATTGTCGATGATAAATAGATTTCCTCGTTACGCTGTTAGAGTTGCTACGGATTCATTTTATGTACACAAAAAATATAAAGATTTATTAAAACTCGGTAATGGTGAATGGGGGACGTGGAGGATAAAACAAGAAAATATATTTAGTTATTCTAAATCTGCCGACGTTGAAATTGCGGAGACATATTACAAAAATAATAATCAAATATCAAAATCATCTGCACCATCTGTGTATGATCCTGTATCTAGACATAAGACCGTTTATCTTAGTGGGTGTGGAGGTTCAGGTAAAACAACTTGTGCGATTAATTTATTTATGAATAATAACTCAGATATAATTGTTTTGACACCTACACATAAACTTGCTAGAGAAATAAAGCAACGAGGAGTAAAATCATGTACATACCATAGTTTCTTTAGATGGTGCGGAGACACGTGGACCCCATCGCGGATGGGTGAAAAGTATATACCTAGGCATATATTATGGGACGAGATATGCACGGTGTCGTTAGAAACACTAAAAACATTTCTTGATTGGTTGTTATTGAAGAATACTGCTGTGATCATGTGTGGCGATCATGGTCAACCACCACCCTTTGTTGGACAGTCTCCACATGAATGGTTGAAAACATTTGTAGATTATTATGAAGAAATAAATGATGACCATAGAGCTATTGATGAACCGCTGAAAGAACTTAAAAGATTAATCAGACTGCAGCCAGATCAAACACAATGCGAGATACTGCGTAAAGTAATTGCAGAAACTTCTATGAATGAATTTTGGATTTTATGGAGACCTGCTGATTTGATAGTCGCAAGTAGAAAGATAG